>JAAAYG020023967.1:0-17600 GCA_009936455.2 Tomocerus minor | reverse complement strand
TTCTGTACAGTTTTGTCCTATCCTCCAATATATAGGGGAATTTCCACTACTTTATTATACTTTACTAGAGTTTATTACTTTTGTTCTTATTTAGGTATTATATAGTGTATAGACATAGTGTATACCAGTCGTAGGGGTTGGCGAATATCCCGTCTCCTGAGCAGTCGGCACTTGACAGAATTTGTTTCGGGAAAATTTTACCAATGTCCTTTAATAAATTTCTCTTTTCTTTTGCTCTGGAGTAGCGATTGAAAAGGGCAATTGTGAGGGCTACGGCAAAGGCCTACGACACCAAAGAATAAGATAAGTAATAAATAGCAAAAATTCTGCGGTAATAGATGATACGTTAAATATATTATTATAGATTAATAAACTATTTAATTAGGTATGTCAACTATACCATTAATGATCTTTAAAGAATTCTAGTAATATTATCAAAGATATTTCTGGACAATAATCTACATTAGAATTGCAAATTACAAAGAAGTTAGGATTATTCTTACCGCAAATAATAAATAGAAAAATTTCATTTTTGATGAATGTCCTACAGTAGATTAATTTCTGCAAAGGAAACTTATTTTCCTACCAACTTATGGCAATATGACAGTTCCTGTGTAGGCTACTTCGTACAAAATCTCGTTTGAATATTACGTAAATGGAGTGATATATTAATTACTAAAAATGGGTCATAATTTTATTGCTACTCATTATGTAATAAAATATAAGGATAAAATAATACAAATAGATACGGCAATCGATTTAAATCGACAATTTTGAATCATATTTCTCAGTAAATTCTAATAATGGCATTACAGATGATGACTTTAATTTCTCGCAGTGATTGCCAATTCGGCTAATTGTCGTTTTATAATTTCATTAATTGGGTATAAGGTAAGACGGTGTCAGTAGCATCGTTATATACTGCAAATACTTCAATTATTAATGTGGTCTGCGGTACCGGCATGGCAATTTTATGAATTGCATCTGTCTAGCTCATCAGTTAATTCGTGCACTATTTAATACACAGTAATTGAATTAATCCCTTTTATTGCTTCAATTTTATTGCCTGCTATTCATCAATATCCCCTCAATGTCAATAGAAAATAGAATGCAATTCGTAACAAACTCTTAGCCGTTTGAATCTCTTGCGTGCCTTGTTTCCCTATTATCAGCTTAGTGTTATCAGTATAATGAGGAAGAGCAAATTGAAGCCAAACGAAGTCAATAAATGAGCCTCTAACTTGCAGGGCATGAAAAGGGAAACTTTTTGCAGTATTGCCTTTTTGCTTGCCTTTTTGCCTGTCAAAATGAGCAAAAAGGCTCCTTTTTGCTTTAAAATTGAGCGATTCGAACACCCAAGGATACAGGCTTTTTCAGTAAATCACTTAGCAGTTTTATTCCAAATGGAATGAAAAATGTACGGACATGCAGTGGAAATAACAATTAGCATTATATTATTGACTGAAACCGAAATTCAATCATAGCAACAATTGGATCTTCAGTTCCTTGAACATCCCAAATGGTGGTAGCCATTGCAAAAACTCAAAAAGGCAGCAAAAAGTTATAATGGCGCCGTTTTGCAATTTTCTTCTCAAAAAGGCAGCCTTTTTCATGTCCTGCCTGGTACTGGTGACTAGCCATTCTAATTGAATTGCACCACTTGCATATACCGACACCGCCAGCAATCAATATCAATTTTTTAATAAAATATTTAACGAGATTCCCTTGTTTTATTCTCAAGCATGCCGCTTTTAATATCTTATCAATGCAATGGTTACAATGTTCTGCCAATTGTCAGATTGTCAGTTCTGAAATAAAAGTCTCGATGAGCAGATGAGCATGTGACGAGCATTTTCCTCTCACAGCTGCTGTTAATGCATAATGGTTTAAATCCTATTCAGTAGTTAAGACAAGGGTTTTTTGGCTATGAGAAATCAAAGGAAATGCATGGACATTCAGAACAACCAGAACTTTTGCTATATTTTATCGTGGTAGTGATAGTGATGCCCGGCTGAAGTGATAGATAGTTGACATAAGTACACTCATCATGAGAAATATATTGAACTTTATATAATCAAACGAGCGGAATATAAACCCCGCCGAGTACTGGAATTGTCAGTGAGTAAACACACCCAATAAGTTGACGATGAAAACAAAAATCCCGATGATTGGAGCTTTTCCACCTCGAATGGCAATACCATACCACTGCGTAGGTAATGACAGTAATGAGTAATGAGGATTATAGAGGATGATCTCGAAGTATTTGAGCCACAGGCAAGTCTTTAGACACAAACTGTCTCATTGTATTTCTCTTAGTATCAGTAATTGTAATTAATGCCATTGATGGAGTTGTTGAGATTGAGATCCTTATCTCAACTCAACAACAAGCATAATATATATATATATATGCTATCATATATGTATACATGCAGTATACTAGGCTACAACTCATTATATAACTATTGACCTTCAATAATTGCATGTCTGTATGTATGTACACGTAACGTGTACGGCATATCTATAAAGCTATGTAGTTTAATTGTAAGTGCCAAAAGTTGTGTGGTGCTGGAGGCAAGTTATTTTACACAGTCCAAAACAAACAAGGAATAATTCGCAATGGAATCAGTCATTTCGTCCGTTTCAAAGGAATTCTTAGTTAGTGTCTTAGCAGAAGATGTGCAAAACTTTAAAGAATGGAAGATAATGAATGGGTCGGAAGCAGGAGTGAATTATGCCACGGAAATTATTCTCCTCCAACTCACTTACGAACATAGACATCCGCTGAATTTGGTTATCAAGATCCCTCCTGCCCATTCTCTCAGACAACATTTCCTTGCCAAACTCAACTTGTTTCCTAAAGAGATACTCATTTTCGACACCATTATTCCGGAATTCAAGAAACTATCGGATAGAAGTGTGCAGCAAGGAAGAAAGGCAACCATACTCACCACAGCCCCCTTTGTGGCAGCCCGTTTCTCAGGTAATCCTCTTCTAATAACTTATTTTCCTTCATTTACTACACCGGAGGAAAGTTTTTAAAATCCTTTACAGTACTTTCTTTCAATCAGTTCCCAAAAAAATCCTCTTTTAATTTTAATGCGAATTATAAATTATGATACATCAAACTATTTCACAGGGTTATATTTTTAACCTTGAATTTTTAAGATTTTAATTTTAATGAATCATTTAATAAATGAGAGGAAGATTTAGCATGAACTAAATAATAAATGTGCTTCTTTCTTGTTTCATAGTTGAGAAAGATGTAAATGATCCAATGCCAATATTCTTCGCAACGGAAGATGTTCGTCCCAGGGGATTTACAAGAGTCGATGACTACATCGGACTGGATTATGAGCACTGCAAGCTTTTGATCCGAGAGACGGCTAAATTGCATTCTTTAGGATGGGCTTTGAAGAAAGAGAAAAAAGTGAGCTCCCTGGAGGAGTGCTACCCTCTGCTCGAAGACCTCTTCTTCACTGACGTCCACAAAGAGGACTTACAGGCCGTTCTATCCTCCAATTACACACTAGCTCGTGATTTAGTCAAAGAATCCTTTGGCATCCATTCAGATGAATTCAAAGGCATGGATGGCTTCACCAGAAACCTGGCAGAACTCATGTCAAAATACAACAACCCAAAGGGACTTGATGAACAGGAAATGGAAAAGGTTTTAGTCAAGCCACCAAAAACAAACGATGGATTCATCACTGGTAAATTAAAAGCGTTTTTGACAGTTCAATTACAGTAAGTATATGCATTCCTCTCAGAGCAAAGGTACACTAATCAAATCAAGCAAAAAATTTTTTTATTTAAAACCATTATTAAAATAAATATATAATAATAAAATCCATAATAAGATAAGTTGATATTTCATTCTAATTAATAAAAAACTTTTGTTAAACTTTTTGTAATTTTTTTGACCGGATGAAAATGATTTTTCTATTTTCCCTTGTTACCTACGAATTCACTAAATTAAACTAAAAGTAATTATGTCCATTATTGAAGTGTTAAAAAACTATATATTTATTATTTAAAAATATATTTTGAGGCATTTATTCTTTAAAACTATTTTGAGGCGTACCTATTCCAATTGAAATGTTTATTGATTTGAAGAGGTCATAATATTTTATATTTATCTACAGATTCCTGGACAGTTGCGGTTCACGGGGATTTAAAAACAAACAATGTGCTTTTCAGATATGATCCCAAAACATCAAAACCCATTGAAGTGGCTCTTTTCGATTTCCAATTTTACCGAGAGTGTTGCCCTACGGTGGATTTGGCATTCCTTCTTTATTCCAGCACAGACCACGTGTTCAGACAACAGTACTTGAATGAAATGCTCGAGGTTTACCACGACAGTTTTGTTGAATTCTGCTCGGAATTGGGAGTTGCCCCGTTCCCTGGCTTCAGCCTCAACACTCTCAACCGAAAATTCCATCGATGCAAACCTTTCGGGCTGTTGTCTGCCATTATTGTATTACCAATGATCATTGAGAAACACGGAGAAAGCTGTCTGAAGAAAGAGGTGGAGGATAACGGAGTCTGGTCCGAATTCCTCACCTCCAACACCCGGGCTGACGAAGATTTGAAAGTTTTAGGCTACCGGTTCGGGGGTCTAGCCACTGAACTATGTCAGCAAGGTGTCATTTGAGTTTTAAACACCAATCTTCATTATTAGAACCTTGAATCATGTACACTAATGTTACATGAGTTCAAATAATAATAATATTATTATTACCGAAAATGATTCAAAAGTTATTAGCAAACAAACAGAAAATATTAAATTCAAAAACTGTTAAATTCTTTGATAGAGCAAAACAATTATTTTCACGCACACCGATATTATTTATTTTAACCTATAGCGTATACTTTTTCTATCTAAAAAAAAATGTGTACACTTTAACAGGCTTCCTGTTACGGTTTGTCGTTAGCTTTATTATCGTCTACTTTGCACGTAAAAACTTTAATTACCTAACAAACAGAAATATATTGAAACCAAACACACCAAGCAATTGGGTGAAACAACATAGACATAGAAGGGTATGGCAATTCATTTTTCACATATATCTGGGTAAAATGTTTGGAATAGTGAACAGATGCAATATGTGGTGATAAATGCGCTTAATAGGAAGCTGAACTCTAATCAGCATTGCGCTTTCTGCAGAGCGCTGCAATCATATCATAACCAAGATAAAATAAATGGCAATATATCTCACTGCGTTGCTTTACGTATTGAATTAAAAGATTAAATAAATAATGGAAGGGGCGACATTTTAGCAAATAAATCCTAACGAGTGTTTACTTTGAAAGCATGTACAATAACGTCAATAACTTAGAACTGCATTATTAAAGTAGCACAGCAAGTTAAAATGGCAATAATTTCATCCTCATAATTAATGTAATTCGCTTAGTGTAGTTTAGAATAGATAATAATATTTTTTGTATAAAATCGGTACTATGATCAATCATCATATGGTTCATAAAAACGTGTTGGGAGGTAAAATCGCAAACCCTCCAAAGAATCGTCTCGGCAGGCTCCTCCAGAATTTTCGGTTATGATCAAACTGTGCTTGGCAACCAGAACCGGCAAGTCCACCACATTTGCATATTCCTCAGGAGTCAGAGAAATGTATTGCTCCAACTGAAAATATAGAAAAGACATTTACATGTTTGTTTTTAAAGAATTTTAGTATTTTTAGGCTAGAATGTCGTAATAATAAAAAAGTAAAAGTACCAGAGACGCAGTTTTGGCAATGCACATATCATCACTAAAATCCATATGCTGCAGGACCATAACTTTATTTCCCAGTTCTCTCAGTCTTAATGGTTGATGTTGTTTTTCTAGCATTTGACAGGCATTCATTAAATCTTCGGGTGAAGCTAATTCCGATCCTCTAGCTCTGTTTATGCGACAAAAGGCTTCTACAAGGCTCATCATGCCACCGCACTCCTAGTACAAGTAAACATATGGAAAGTGAAAAACTGTTGAGCTAAATTATTTAAAGTCTATTTTTCCATAAAGCATAAGCACATAACCATTTTTAGTGTGAGAGAAAGATGACAATGGAAATATAAATATATATGGCATGAGTGACAATGCATATACCTTTACTTGATCCACCAAAGCTGAGGACATTTCAACTGCAAGTTTTTCAAAGTAAACATTACCGGAACCAAATTTAGATTTTGTTACCGGATCACTTATACCTAAACTCAGTAACTGCTGTCTAAATGTTACGGTGTCGTCATCAGAAATACTTCCTTGTTTTTCCTATATTTTCAGAATTATAACAGAATTTTACATTAATTTTTTCACAACTTGTACGAAAAGTAAAGTACATGAATACTACTTTTAATTAGGAGGATGATATTAATATATTAAATAGGACAAACCTTCATTTTATTGGCAATAGATTCTGCCAATTGAATCATAGGCTTAGCCATTTCGATCAGTGAATTTATGTCTTGAAAGGCTTCAGATATATTCTTTTCAGTGTCTCTAGCGTCCTTTTCTAATTGCCTCTCAATCCCAACAATTCCAGCTCGAAAGTGCCCACTTGCATTAGGAAGCAAAGGCCTCTGCCATTTCTTATCCCCCAAAACTTTTTCCAAGTCACTGAAAAATTCGTCGATCCCGCCAGTTGTAAAGCACATTTTTAAATGGGAATTGTTAGAAGGATGGAATGGACTCCGTGACCTAAAAGTGACATTCATTATAATAAAATAATCCAAAAAATAATAAATTAATTAAAACTAGTTCCATAAAAATGTCAAAAAGCTTACTCAGATCCTCCTAGGCCTTTATCTACATGCAGGACGATTTTTGGAGTTTTTCCATGGAACTGAAAGTGACCTTTATTCGCCTTTTCCTTCTCACATAAAACTATCTGCCTCAGTTCAAGTGCGATTTGCATGTCACTATTGTCCCACAAGATTCGCATATCTGTTAATGTGGCTTTTCCAATTTCTTTGGAAATCTGAAAAATAAATTAAAACTTTAATGAAAATTGTTTTGCACATGGCAGATATAAATAGTTTTACGTAACCTTTAACCTATGTACTTACTTTGACTTTGTCTTCGCCATTATAAAACCGAATTCCTTCCTGAACCCTAACAAACACTTCCCCAGGTTTGGGGACAGGTGGACTATAAGTAAACAATTCCATTTCAACTTTTACTTTGTCATCTGAAAAATCTAACGCTCAAACAAAACAAATGGCAAATACAAAATTAAGGAGTGTATTTAGTTAAGCACACAAGCTCATTAAATTAATTCTTCAATAAAATCTATTATAGAATTCAAAAGTTGAGCAACAGCAAAATAATAATTTGTGATGATATTTCGTACGAGATACAAATACAAATAAATTTCAATATTCCCGCTAAGAAAGAAACAACTTTTAGTGATAGATATGGGCAGAATAATAACCGTTCCAAAAATAACCAAACCGGTAATCTGTAGACTGTAGACATTTTTCTACAGCCAAGAAACTCAACGCCAGCAGCAGCACATTATTTTTTTGTCAATAGCAAACCAAATGAATTTATTATCCTGAATTTCAATAACTTTTACTTGTTGTATTCAATCAACATTTTGTGTCTGGACCTGATGCGATGCGATAGGATGAGATGCGATGAGACCCTGATTTAAAAAACTCAAACCCAAAAATTGAAAATAAGACATTTTAATACTAGGAATCTTCAAAATTGAAAATGAGTGTGACCCTATAATAATTGCTAAAAAACTTTTTGAAATTAGTCTCTAAAAATTCTTTATTTGGGAATTTAAAGAAAATTTAAAAGTCTAAAAAAAAACATTTGCAATTGTGCGGACCAACTCTCAGAATTCCTCGCGCAAAATATACTATTGCATAGTTAATCGGGTCAAATTAGGTCCTGCATGGTTCTACGAATGTAGAACATTAGAAGAAAGTACAAAATTTCATTTTGCTAAAAAATCATCTTCATAACATTTCGAGGGGCCCTAAAATATTTTGGTGAATGAAGGGGCGGCGCGGCGAATCCTTCCTAGACCAAGTACCCGTAGGTAGTTAGTATATGTCCTTTTTTTCATGGGCTGAACTAGAGAATTAGTCCAAAATAACAAATGCAGCAAAAGCAAAATTTTGACAGTGTGGTTATTAGGACTAATAATATTTTCTTATTTAATTTTTGGATTTCGGGGACGTCATAAATAACGATAATGATGATAATGATGAGAGGCTGGTCCTGAGCGAGCGTATGTATAGTACAACTGGAAAGGCTGTGATTTTACCTTTATAGATATTTTCCTGCTAGTTGAGAAAATAATATTTAGCTGATAATGAAAATAATAATCTCACTATTTTTTTAGTTGGACTTCCTGTTCTCCCTAAGGAAAGGACAAATAAATCTAACACGCAAATGCACGAAGAGCACGAAGAAACTAAACTTGTTTAGTTAGGGACTGAATAGATACAAATGACGACAGAGCACCCACTTTCAGTAAACTGCTCCAAATAGCTATTTTTTTTTTACTTTTGGATAATATAGGTATTAATATAATTTTAATGAAATAGAAATGTTGTGAATCTTAAACATACATAGGTCGGTATAGTGAATATACACAGTAAAATATTCTTGGTCAGATAAATAAATTGATAGATATTTTTCAATATTGGAATACAAAATTGCAAGATATAAAATCAATTAAAATGATTTCCCAAACTTCAAAACCATGCCAAGTTTTCAAAATTATTTTATTAGTTCCGATAGCCTTTTTATTTACCGTTCTAAATGTAATATTTATAGCTTTAATTTTTCCGATACTGTCTGTCATTTTCTCAGTGTACAAGCGTGTAGTGATTGTGATAGCAAAATGTAAGATGCCAGGCTCCACAGTTCTCGCATTACAAGATACCATGATGTGCAAAGAAAATATCCACAATGAAGTTGATCTGTATCAATCTGGTCAGTGGCATTTTGAAGGAAAACTCAATCTGGAAGATTTTAAGTCACTCTTCATCGAACGAGTAATAAAAAGGACACTTCCTAATGGAGATCTGAAATTCCCAGAGCTTCAATGCAGCATTCAACCTTTTATGGGATATTTTTTTCATAAAAGAGACAAAACATTTGATTTAGCAAATCACATACAGGAATATCAGCCTGAATCTCCCAATTCTATCATCACTAGAAAAAAACTGGACAAAATCGTTCAGGAATTTACGTACACGTTATATCCGGTTAAGAGGAGTCCATGGGGAATCCTCATAGTCAACAATTGTAGACTGGACGAAGAAGATGGAAAGGAATATTCTGTTATTATCGGCAAAAATCATCATTGCATTGGTAAATAATTTTTAATTAAAATATTCAACAAAGTTTTAATCCATTCAAAGAATTTTTTGGTTTTCATCAAGGGGGATGAACGTTGTGATGGATATGGAAATTTTTCCTAGTAAGGTGGCGAAAATTGAGCGATTTGCATTGAAAGGGTCCTGAGATCTACTGGGACAGCAAAGAAATTATTAATAGGCTGAGCGACAGGCATTAGTCTTTATCACATTTATCCATTGAAAAATATTTCAGGCAAATAGTTTACGTCGCAGTAGATTTCCAAAGAAATCCCCAAACTTCGTCACCTTACAACGAAAAAAGGGAAAAATATATATCCCTTATGGTCTCTTTTGTAATTGTGCACAATTTATTTTTTAATTTATTTACTGTCATTTTTTAAAGGTGACGCCTATGCAGTACTGATTTTATTTTGGGAAGCGTTATTTTTACAAGACATTAAAAGTTTTCAACGAGCAAAAGCAACTGTTAAAAAACCAAGCATACTGCAAACTGTGGCTGCAGTTTGCGGAGCAGCCAAAGACTTTTCCAAGACCGCAATTAAATTTAGCTTCGATTTTGTGTTCAATCGTCCGCGGCTTTGGGATGAAAATAGTTGGCATTGCAAAGAAAAGTCTTCCGAACACATTCACACTACCCTGCCTCCGATTCAAACGTCCTTAGTCAAAGAAATATGTGCCAAATGTAATGTCAGCATATCTACCGTCCTCATGGCCATTGTAATTGGAGGTTTCCGCAGAATGATGGAGGCAAATGGCTTGAAAACCCCGAAAAATATTCGGATGTGCTATTCACTGCCTCTACCAAATCATCCTGATCGAATGACTACACATTCGTAAGTTGACTTATTTTGACTCAATAATTATATATTTTTTTTGTTATTTCAGTGTTTTGATTTATAAGCCTTGTAAGAAAATCAAATCAGGATAAAACAATTCAAAAGTATAAACATTTCGTTGTTTATAATTTTTTTTTTAATTTAATTTTCCCTTCCAGATCAGTCACTTTTGTCGATCTGACTCTAAACTGTTCAGACGAAAATAAGCGACTGCAGAAAGATGAAAAAAATTTGAAGATGGCTGCAAGATTCTCTCTTCTATTTGGACTTCCTTTCATTTCTTTTTTCTTGTCCCCTTTTCCTGTGTCTTGGAAGTGGTACTTTCCGGCGGAATCCTATTCTCTCTCATTCTCTTCCTTTATGGCAAATGCTCCAGTTCCTACACCGGCTTCTGGAGACGTTGACTTTTTGGGATGTCGCCTTGCTAAAGCATATGGCACCTGCGAACAGTCTGCTAGGAAGATTAATACTCGTAAGAGCAAAACATTATTTTTCATTCTAACGAGACATTTGCTTTTAATTATCAATACTAATCATATAATTATATCTGCTTTAATTCTGTAGCCACTGTCGTCGGCATAATGAAGTACAAAGATGGCTTCTTCACTAATTTCGCAATACAAAAGCACCTTTTAACTAATGAAGATCAGATTTACGAAATTGAAAAATACATGATGGAAGAGTTGTATCATCTCAGAAAGACTTTATTGGAATCTGTGAACGAAAATACTGTTTAAAATGGGAAGCTATAATATCAGTTCTGATTCTAAGTTATTGTTGGCTTTGCTGTCACATATCTCAATTCTCATCGTTTTTTGCTCCAGACCCTATGACTCCTTTCCGGTCTCAAAAAGGAGGTGGGAACTAAGCGTATCATATCTCCGTCCCCATCTTCTCAAATTCTATAAATTTTAAATTGTTCGCTTGGAATGCCATAAAGTTTGAGACTAAAACGCATTAAAAACTTTTTAAAATGGAAATTTGGCCCCGGGAGGTGCGGTAGCTGGCTTTGGCAAGGCCGCAACTAGAGGGGGCCCAGGGGGCCCCGCCCCCCCCCCGAAATCCGAGAAAAAGAGGAAATTTTTGGAAAAATACGCAAAATTTTTTGCGCTTACCGCGAAGTGAAATATATGTAATCAAATTTTGGGCTAAAACCGCGAAATTTTTTCCGCTACGCGCGATTATAGCGGTCGTAAATACTCCAATAAAATGTATTTGGCTTCGGGCCTCCCCCCCCCCGAAATTTATTTCTGCATCCGGCCTTGGGCTTTGGTCGCTACTACCCGCTAGCTGGCCAGCTACTATACGAATGAGGATGTACGCAGTTCATGGAAGTTTTTTGGTGTTATTTATTGTGGAATTCACTTGCATTGCTGCAAATAATTACAAAGTTTATAGAATTCTTGTTATCATTTATATTATAATATTCATTAGATTTTTATAAACGGGATTATTGTGGAGT
The DNA here is from genome assembly GCA_009936455.2 of Tomocerus minor. Classification (NCBI taxonomy): domain Eukaryota; kingdom Metazoa; phylum Arthropoda; class Collembola; order Entomobryomorpha; family Tomoceridae; genus Tomocerus; species Tomocerus minor. The sequence goes on along the minus strand of JAAAYG020023967.1, from coordinate 5,960 downwards.
CACTATAATAATATATATAGTCTATATTCCCCAGAATTTATTTTCCATTGAGTGCAATAGAAAAGCTCTGTGGCTACCTGCTGACTAGTAATTTTTGTACAATGGTTATCCTTAATGTAAAATTGTAGTTTATGGTGGTCTTATTTACATATAGTTGTGGTTGTCCATAATCATCTCTGTGTTTACTGTCACAAAGCAGTCCAATGTTAATAAAATTCATAGAAAAATATAATCATGGCAATTTCGTAAGTGTTTTGGAGACTATCCGGCTGTAGCCGAAAGAGCTATTTGGTTAAGGGCCAAGAAATGTTAAATATGTCGATATAAGTGAAGAGTGTAAAATGACATTTAACCCCAAGAAAAGATAAACATTTAAGAGTCGGGGTAAAAACTCATATTCAATTTTTTGATACACGAAAATGCTAACTTTCTTCTCAAGCAAATACATTTTAAACTCCAATAACAAAATTAATTTAGACTAGTTATCTTTTTCCTGGAAGGGAAGAGATTAAATATACCACTCAAGGAAATTTTGCTTTGTTTAGCTATTTTGTTGTAGAGGTGCTAACAACATTTCGTAATAGTCTCACTTTAATTTATAATGACCATTTATGAAAGTTAGTCCACTCGGCACTCACGCAATCTCATTACGAACACGCAGGTATGTAAAAAAAACGTTTTACTACGCGACGCTTTTTAAAATGTTGGAAACCTATGCCCTCGAAAGATATAAGCATATTTCAAAAATGTTTATTTCATTGCTCTACATTAAGGCTTTCTCCTGGAATCAGGACTGGAAATCGCGTGAATTCCGCCTTAAAGAAATTGTCATAATATATTCACATCTGACAGCATAACTCCAAAAAGTCTGCATGCGTTTTGATTTAGGCTTAAAAATAAAATAAAATATCTCGGTCACTTCCAAACATCCGAAAACTAAGACGCAATTAAGCTGACCAAAAACATTCGTGGCAGCAGACTGTTTTTAGAAAATTGTAAACTGTCGTTTTTGTCGTTTAAAACTGTCGTTTTTGTTGGAATTTTGTCACGGAAGTGCCAGCCAGCTTTTTTAATTCATTTTTTGGAATTATACCCTATGAATATAACAACGTACATTAATGGCAGGTATCAGGGCTGGATTGTTGGATATACGAAGGAACAGGAACCAGGTAGAAGCCGTTAAGGTAATTTTAGCCAAAATACGGACGATATTATTGTTGTTGTTACGTTTAGCATTATATAATTTATATAGAGCATTCAGAAACAATAATAAACTTATTGGAGGGCAAATAAATTATAGATAGCATGTCATCACAAAAGGCCCACACGAAGACATAAAGCAAGTAGCGATAACCACACTTATAATAATGTTGTTCATTTAATAAATAGTCAGTTATTCATGCTGGTAAGGTTTTTTGCCTCTACATACTCTTTACATGCATTCAAGATTAATTAATACGCTACAATAACGCTTACTATAAACAGATTTAAAAATGAGACAAAACGCAATTGCGCTTTGCAATTTTGTGTGTCATTTCTTACTTGAGGTGTTACTATACAGTTGCATTCAGTGCCGACATAGTCATGGACAGAATTTTAAAAAACATTTTTGTTTTTCCAATAGCATGTATATTTTCCATACTAGTAGTAAATATAACCTTTTTTATCATCATTCTAATAGCGCCTCTTTTCCTAGTGTACAAGTGCATAATTATTTTATTGGCCAAGTGTTTAATGACAGAGTCGATAGGAATGCTGCCATTCCAAGATAGTGCAATGGCACATACGAACTTTTACAAGGAAGTTCAACTGTATCTGTCTGTTCAGCTTCACTTCCAAGGGAACATCAATATTGAGCACTTTATGGCACAGTTCGAAGAGCGAGTGATGAAAAAGACTCTTCCAAACGGGAATCTCAAATTCCCTGAGCTCCAATGCAGCATAGAACCTTTCATGGGCTACTTTTTCTACAAAAAAGACAAAAAATTCGATTTAAAAAACCACATACAATTGTATCAACCCGATTCTGCGGGTAGTGTCATCAATAGAAAGAAATTTGACAAAATCGTCGAGGAATTTACTTGTAAACTATATCCACGTAAAAGAAGTCCGTGGGGAATTCTGCTAGTGAACAATTGCAGAATGGACGAAGAAGACGGGAAAGAATATTCTGTCATCATTGCAAAAAATCATCATTGTCTTGGTAAATCCATTAGAAATTATTTAAATCGAATTGTGATGTTGCTATTTAAGAGATTTCGTATATATATTCATTTCTATTTTGTAAACATGGACAGGCGATGCTTATGCAGTGGTGCTTCTTTTACTGTGGGAATCCTTTTTTCAACAAGACATTAGAAGAGTAGCAGCAACTACTGCTAAATTGAATGCACTAAGAAAAATCTTGACAGCTTTAGCAGCAGCTCGAGACTTTTATGTGGTTGTGATTAAACTTGCTTTTGACTTTGTTTTCAACCCTATGAGGCTGTACGATCAAAACAGTTGGCACATCCCTAAGAAGTCCTCCACACACATCCATACCAACCTTCCACCCATTCCAACATCTTCAGTCAAAGAAATTAGCTCCAAATGTGGCGTCAGCATAACCACAGTGCTTATGGCCATTACAAACGGAGGCTTCCGCAGAATGATGGAGGCAAACGGCTTAGAAACGCCGAAAAATATTCGAATGGGATATTCACTCCCGCTACCCAAACATCCCGACCAACTACGAAATTGCTCGTAAGTCCAATTAGATGGCTTTATGGGAAATAGAAAAACTAATATTAAATATTAAGGATAATAGCTGCTCCACCCCCCCCCCCGCCAAAAAATCTCCTAAATGTAATTGTCTTTTGCACAAACTTTTTTGGGGGGTCAGGGGGGTTTCCATAAATTTTGTTGCCGCATGCCGTAAATGCCGTACATACTGCAATGCCGTAAATATATTATGTATGTATATATAATTTACATTACATACATATATTTACGGATTTTACGGCATTTACGGCATGCCGAAATTAAAAATCGTGCGGCATTTACGGCAATAAACGGCAGGCGGCATATACGGCACACTCGATACTCTGGTGGCAGTTAGCCGTGGTGGCAGTTGACCTGGTGGCAGTTAGCCTAACACCATAAAAATCGAAATACATGTTTTCAATGCATTCCCACTTCCAGAAACCCCATAATTTTTCTTATACAAAATTTTATTTTTGAAAATGTTGGAAACAGGTACCCTCGAAAAATATGAGTTTATTTCATTGCTCTACATTAAACCATTCTCCTCAGAATCCAATCAGGAATGGAAATCGTGTCAACTCCCATTAAAATACATGCAAATAACTATACAGGGTGGGGCAGAATGAACGCATCAAAAACTTTCTCTCACTTTTTCTATAAATAACTCAAAAAGTAGCAACGCTATTGCAACAAGGTACACGTCATGCGAAAGAGTGTTATTTCTTTAGTAGAATAGGGTGATACGAGCTCTTTAGCTAGACTAATGCTTGCTAAAAAAATTAATGGGTTTTTTGGGCTTTCTTGTCTCCACGTTCTGGTGTTTTGAATGTTACCAAAACCTTACAGCCAAAATGCCGATTCGTGGGTCCAGATAATCTTGTAAAAGGTCATCTTGGTCCGACATTCGAAGAAACTCTTCAGAAAACACTAACCTTCTCTCAGGGTCATCTTCTAACAAGCAATGGGCTCTTTCCGCCTTAAAAGATTTCATTCGCAATTTTTTAGGTTTATTTTTTTTTAATTTTTTTAGCAAGCATTAGTCTAGCTAAAGAGCTCGTATCACCCTATTCTACTAAAGAAATAACACTCTTTCGCATGGCGTGTACCTTGTTGCAATAGCGTTTCTAAATTTCGAGTTATTAATAGAAAAAGTGAGAGAAAGTTTTTGATGCGTTCATTCTGCAATTCTGCCCCACCCTGTATAATATTATTTCCTTCCCAGCTACTGATTTACTGACTTTTTTTCTTGCATTTCAGATCCATCACTTTCTTTGATGCGAATTTTAGTTGTTTAGAAGAAAAAAAGCGATTGGAGATGAACGAAAAAAATTTAAAGATCGCTTCGAGATTTTCAATTCTATTTGCACTTCCTTTCGCAACTTTTGTCTTTGCCCCCGTGCCTATTGCATTGTATTGGCATTTTCCTCACAAGAAGAACACTGAACGTCTTCCACTTTCAATCACTACGTTTTTCACAAACTTCCTACTACCGACACCGTCCTCTGGCGACCTTGAAATTTTGGGAGGTCGGCTGGTTAATGTTTATGGAACCTGTGAACAGTCCATTGAAGGAATGAGTAATGGTAATGCATTTTAATTGAGTATAAACATGGAGTTTTTATCATGATATATGTTATAGTGGTAATACACGTATCAGGCATTACGTGTAATATCTAGCCAATAAGCTTAGTTTCCAAAAGAATCGTTTTTTGGTAGTAATATTGATATGACTATATATTTTTGCAAATTATATTGTGTAGGAGACTGCTACAATTCTAAAAATTCGCATACGAATTTCATCCTGTCAATGTTGATATTAGAACCATTAATATGAATTATTTGAATTACGTAGAACTCGCCGAGTTTTGACACTAAATTGTCAATGTGGAACTTTTAAGAATTATTGTAGCAGTCTTCCACACAGTATGACAATTTGCTCAAATAATATAAGGTCGAATATCAATATTATAGGCAAAAAACGAGAATATTGTATAATACAAGTGCCTAATTAGACTGGTTACGCTCGTTACCGCTAACATGTGTATTAAAATGTCCTCTCGTTCATGTTCATAAGATCCTTATAGTCTTTTTATATTTTTAGCAACTATCGTCGGTGTTGGCAAATACAAAGATAAATTCTGTGTTAATTTCGCAATACAAAAACACCTTCTAACTAGTGAAGATCAAATATACGAAATCGAAAAATATGTTTTGGAAGAACTGGATCATCTAAGAAATGCTGTTGCTCTGTTGTGATTGAAATAACCAAAGAAATGTCTAGTCCAATCGATGATTGATGTGAAAGAACTTGCTTTTATGATACGTAAATAAACTGTTCAGATATCGGTGTCATCGGTGTATCGGTGATATCGGTGGCTATCAGACTTCTTAGCCGTTCTCCTATTTTTACTCCACAATGTTTTACATAGCAAGGACCAGGTTGATGAAAAAAAGTATTAAAAAAATAATTGAATTCCAACTTCCACGTTATTCTCACGATTTCTTTTGATGAACTGTGTATTTTATTGAATTATTGAACAGATTGTTTAAAAAGATGAAGAGAAACGGCAAGTAAGTCAATTGAAATAAAGGAGGTCGTAGAACAACATTGATGCCGGGTTCTTAATCTTTTTCGTCAGACTAGAGTACATCCCTATGTGGTGTGCAAGATTCGGTTGCACCAGATAGCTCATTAGGTTTTCCTTCCTCGAAAAGTCATCAAGAGCCAAATCAACTCCTTTGGCACACTTTGAACATTGAGATGAGAGGAGGTAAGAGACGATGTGCGGAATAATTTCTGCTGGGTAAACAACAACAGGAGTGCAGCACCCAATGTCGTGACCAATTTGGTAAAAATGTGGATTTATCCTCAATAGTTCCAAAAGTGCTTGTCGCCCAACGGCCACAGCAAGAAAAAGTCCATACAAAGATCCAAGGCCAACGGACAACAAAACCAGCAAGAAGTGTCTGTACTTGAATAGGAATCTACTTAGTAAAAAACTGAAGAAACCACTGAAAAATATCACATTTGTAAGCTCAATGACAGTTTGGCGACTCAGTTCGAAGCCCATCCAGATTTCCGGATAATAAAGTTTGAAATAACTCCATTTTTCACCTGTGCTCCATTCTCCTTTGAATTTCTGAAGCTCTACTCGAAATTTCAAAAAGTAAAAGAGGTTCTCAAAAAAGGCGGGGAAGACCAGGGCATCGTCTTCAAG
>JAAAYG020023956.1:0-17600 GCA_009936455.2 Tomocerus minor | reverse complement strand
TATGGATGTGCTTTTAGGTAGCCTTGGGGTGGACGGGCCCCTAGGCTTAGGTAGGAAATTCAAACACTGAGCCTATTTAGTATCTCTTCGTAGGATACCTACATTGTACCCTACTACTCATCACCATTAGAGTTATAGTATTTTCTAACTTAATTATCTGTGGTTTGGATAACATCAAATTGCAAGCAGAACCGAAAGGATTTTTGAATCTAAAAGAATGCAATGCAGCCGATTCAGCAATAGATTCCTTTTCTGTGTGTGCAGTATGTTTACAGTAAATGCAATAAAGTATGAGAAAATAAAATTTGAAAGAACTTTCATTAGCCTTTGATTTGACTGATTCAGATTTGCATTTACATTTAAATGGCCTTCAAGGGGCATTTAATTTAAGATTTGCTTTTATGACATGACTGCCTTGCTATTAGTAGTGTTAGTGGTGAAGGCTTTAGTATCAATTTGCATATCTTGAGTGAAAGCTGTAGAAGAAACCTAAAACATTGTACATGCCATTGTTCAACTGAGTATAATATTGCAAAAGTGCTCTGTCGATGTCACTCACTGTCCTATAGAAATGAGCGCTAAAAGCTTTGTTTTTTCCTCGCCTCGATATAATGTTTCCAACACTCAACTCAAGTACAACTACAGAAACCGAGTCGTAAAAACACTTTTATTTTTTGTCACCTCAGGAAAATCAATAAATAAGTTTTGAAGAAAACTTTAATTCTTATCGAGCATAGCTGAGCATTGAGCATGAAAAAAAAGGTTGACGTGTTGACACTGACAGTTACCCCAGCCGCTGTCATTGTCATTGTCTTCCTACACATTATTATTATAGATAGAAAAGAGTCGTACACTGACTTCACTTGAATAAAGAATGGATGCTTGTAACTTTTATAATGCCCTGTATCGGCTGTATCTATCAACTGAAGCCTATCAATTGCTATACGGGATAGTGTTGACAATTGGGTGTGAAAAGGCAGATAAAAGTAAAACTTACATAGCTAGCAACATAAGTTGAACAAGAAAGTCGATCCTTTTTTATCTAAGCTATTACCACTTACATCTTACACCTCTTACATATCAGCATTACAGCATTGAGAAATCCAAAATTCTATATTATTTTGAATTTCGAATAAGAAAATATATTTCCTAAAGAAAGTTAACTTTTTTCTCCATTTCGTCCTGTGCAAAAGACTTTTACGAATTTTGCAATTTTTCCATATAGTCTAATTGCCTGTAATTCCTTAAAATTCTGTCCCAAAGGGCCATTACGCTATTGTTTAGGAAGGAGTGTGTACTTGTTTTAGCTATGTGATCTACAAATACAAAAGTGGGTGACATAAGAGCGTCGCTTGCAACTGCAATGCTTTGGGCTCCTACACATCCTTTTCCTCAGTTGAATGTTGAGTTGAGGATATAGAAGTGAGAGGCAGAAAGTTGGCAGACAGAGTAGAGCAGGTAGGTTGTCTAAAGTGCAGTAGCAGTAAGTAGTAGCTGGTGCAATAGTGCGCCTTGTAATTGTCATTTACTTTCTCCGCACATACATATGAGTGTAGCGGAGCGGAATGCTAAAGCTAAAAGACGTGTCTGACATAAAGAAGGCAACAATTGAGGCAACATCGTAAAGTGGAATGAGGATTTAAAATATTCACAACCTTCGCCTTCCTTCAAAAGGACTGACACTACGAAGAAGAGCACATCGCACAACTAAGAACTAACTGTTGTCATCAGTGCAGCAGCAGCTACACAATCCCTACACAAAATCTCATCCTTTCTATTCTCTAACTCTCATAGGCATAAAATGGGCTAGTGTCAGAGCTGTGAAGCTAAGTCCTTGCAGAGCAGGTGCAAATCACGCTTATAATAATCATAGTAATCATAATGAGGCAGGGGACTAGTACTAAAGTTTTATCCTTATCCTTGCAATGATGAAGACGCTTAAAGGACTTGTCCAACAAACAAATAAGGTTTATGCAAATTAAAATTGGGATTTTATTCTCTCTCCTGCCATGTCACTTCTGACGCTTCCCAAATCTCAGCTTAATAAACCAACCAAAGTTTTAAGGAGTACTTTACAGGATTCCGAGGGATATTATACCTTGCGACAAGAATTTTAAATTTTTCCCATAAGAATACTATATGCCGCTTTGCCGCCGTGGCCTTCAGTCTAATTTCAAATACAAAATTTTCCTGTCCAAATTCCGACAGTATGGGGAAACGTACAAAGTTGCAAAAAATACCAAAAAAAAATAGGAAACAATTCTCTAGGGCACAGGGAACTGAATTTTGAAACTTTGTGTTTCTAAATATGCGATAAAAATCGAAATACAGGCTTCCAATACATTCCCTCCACCCAAAAAAAAAACACAATTTTTTTTATACAGAATTTTATTTTTTAAAAATATTGGAAGCTGGTGCTCTCGAAAAATATGAGGAGATTTCAAAAATGTTTATTTCATTGCTGTAGCCGTTTTCCTTGAATGAAGGATGGAAATGGTGTGAACCCCCCTTAAAGTCATGCTATACTACTACTAAGACTATTAGAATGAAGAATAGGAGAAAGCAAGAAACATAAATCCATTCTGCCTGCTGATATGTGAATTGAGAGAAATGTTTGGAAGATTGAAGGTAGTTGGTGAGAGAAATGGAAATAAGGGCATGTCAAGTGTAGCATGCACATTCAATGATCCTATCCTATGACATCACATTACCCACCTTCACTTTCACTCCTTTTGCTATTCTTCATCTTATTGCTAGTGTGGGTAGGAGGCAAGGCTACGGAAGAACACAAGAAGGGAAAAAATGTGAAGGAATAAATGTGAAAGAGTAATAGGTGGTCCCTTAGACTTTGACGCGACTCTAGTCGCTTGCAACAGAAGAACGTGGAGCTTAGTTTCCATGCTACTGTTCCATTTCCGATTCCGTCATTCACAACATGCATATAGACGACGAAGAGAGCTAGGACTTTCTCTTCTTCCATCCTACTTTCTCCATTATTCAATAGTGCGCCTCTTATAATTTAGACAGAATAGTTCTGTGGTGTGGTGTGGTGTATGAGATGTAGCCGACGTGGTTTTAGAGATAGTGAAATCTTCCCATTTATTGCACTATTGATTCTCCATAGAATCACTTGGGACTTTCCTTTGATCCTTTCCACTTTCCAGCCTCTTCCTTTCCTATCTCACACACATGCATATCTTTGACGAGCGTCCAGCCCTATAGTCCTGTCCTATGCACTACACTGCTCCATTGCATCCCTATTATTCCCTATAGCTAAATCAACTGGCTTAAGCATACAATACCAACAAATGGAATCTAGTCAATTCTAAAGTAAAACGTAGTCCACTCACATAGCTCCTATATAAAATAACAGTAACTAGCCAGGACAAAAGAACCTTCTGGCAAAGAAGATTTCATTGTGTTTGCATCAGCCTATTTAAAAATAGTCTCTAACGACATAACGACCGTCCATTAGCACAATAGATTAGTCCCTAATTAACAATCAGCTCCATTCTTTGAATTTTGAGCTACGCCATTTAGATACTTCGATTGCTACACATTCTGCTTGGTCATTTTAGCAAGTTCAATTCTGACTATTGCTATCTGCGAGCGTATGACGGGAAATTCCAGCATTTCTTCGCTATACGCTCAACTACAAAGGAAATGGAGATATTGCTTTCCCAACCAAAAAATGCGATTACGGGCTACGTGACGTGAGTAAGGTCTTTCACATTCACAGTCAAAAGAAAAACTCCACACAAACAGAGAAAATTTTGGGACTACGTCTACGTGTCCGTTTCATCCCAATAGTCAAACCCAATTCAAAAGCAACAATAATATGCAATATAAGAAGTAAAAATGAAAGTGTATATGTGACTCGTTCGTGTCCCCGAATGACGGAATAATAATAAAAATAAAAAATATTACGTTTATCTCACATTTCCCGACAAAATTCTGGGCCCCTGTATTTCTATTATGACATACTAAAAAATTATCCTAGTTACCCTATAAAAAGGTGGCATTTCTAGTAGTTTTCTAAAAACGAATTTGAAAAAAAATGTTTGGATCGAGAATTAAACATAAGATACGCTTGAAAATTACAGTACTCAGCTAAGATAAATTATATCTTCCTCTGCCACCATTTTTAATTTTGTGCTATTTTTAACTGTGGTGGCCATGGTATACTTATGGATTAAACCCACTTGGTATTTATTTTGTTTTTCTAAAATACCCTTCATAAAGTTCTTGGGGACATGGGGACTGGGGACCCTTAAGACTTTACGGTGTATGGACAGAAAGTTTGAAAGCTGTATATGAGAAATAAATATTTTGTATATTTATTTCTCATATTAATATTATTACAATATTCCCCCCATACACAAAAATACAGGGACCAAAAAATAGCTAACCGGCGCATTTCCTTCTTTCCCCACGATTTTATCCACACGATTTTGGCAAGGTTAAAGTTATTTTTGATGGGATGAAAGTTTTATAATTAATTATATGATTATAAGATGAGAGAGAGAGAGAGAGAGATTTGTATAGAGGTCTCACTATCGTTGACGCAAAATGTATAATGTAGTGTACCGATTCGGCCTCACATCTGGTATACAATTGTAAACTCAATAAAATTAACCAATTAATCAACCTACCTCTACAGGAGATAATATTATATACATCTCTTTGTTGTCTTACTATATAATCTGTCTTCCTAGCTTGTACCTTTCTCATTTGAAATTGAATTTGAAATTGAGTAGTAGTGAGCCATACATAGTAATCACATCAGACACAGACACATTGATTGAGCATTGTATAAGCGGGGGGAAAGCCAACACTGTTGTGTTAAACACACATAACATACCTACTTAAATTACAAATAAATATAACATTGACATTCTGATATTTTACTTTCTTCAGTTCGCTCGCTTCGCTGCCCTCATTCGCAACTTTACTCTGCACTAAAATATAAAATATTATATCCATACCCACTTTTGAGACTAGTTTGAAACACTTAAGCTGGATTTTGTTTAAGACTCAACAAATAATATCCTTGAAAATTAAATCGATAAATACAACACAACTGAGAGAAAAGAACTTTAGGAATATACTGTGGTAAACAGCTATAGAAATGAAGCACTAATTTACATATAGAATTCAAAAAAGTTGAATTTTAAGAAAAGTGGGAGGGGTTTGGCGGCGATTTCGTCAATTTTTCTGGATTTTCTTATTGAGAGCACAAATGATTAAAACTGAAAACAGAATTCAAAAAAGTTGACTACAAATATGAAAAAAATGGGCTCAGATACATAGATAGATAAGACAGAACTTCAAGGCATTCTTATAATGTAGCTGCCGCTGCATAATAAGAATGCCTTGAAGTTCTGGATGGAAAGAATAACTCGTAAAATTGGCAAAGCAAATTATAGAAATAAATGTTATTCTTGTATGATATAGGAAGTGTGATATATAAAGGAGAGAAAACTTCTTTGGCTGTGGTAAATAATAATAAGGATTTTAGGATTTTTGATCATTACTTTCACGTCCCTTTGTCATTGCGGCTTGTGGCTAATGGTTTTTGCCAACAGAATGGAGAAAGGTAAAAGTAATATCCTAATGGTAGTATACTTCAATCAAAATCAAACAAACTTTTTATAATATAGAGTGCACGATTGCAGTGCATGCATGCATTTACTTGGTTAAAAGTTAGAATGCAAAGCAATGGAAACTACTCAGGATGGAACTGAATTCATTTCATGGACACATAAAAGCTAAAAGGATATGCATTTAATTGGAAGATAAAAGCTTTTGCTCAACATAAAATAAAAGTAAAGAACTCCACTACCAAACACCAAGTCACCAATTGTTGTCCATATCATTTACGTAACACATAAATTCACTCGGCTCCAGTCCTTTCTCCTACTTTTTTCATCGAATTTAATGGACATATTGCGCTGCCTCAGCATGTACACATAATGTAGAAATACAATTATGGGAAAGCAATTGAAAAAATAACAAAACATTGATTCGTAAACGACATGTACAACTTTGCAATCAATGAGAATTCTACGGATTCCACATTCAGTCCATTGCATTGGCTGATTGCATTTGACAGTTCCGTTTCCATTTACGATTCACTTCCACTTGACACGAATGACAATTTCCAAAGATTCCAATTTCCAGCTACATATATGTATGTCAAATGCCAGTAGACATGTAGCATGATGTACCTGATGAACCATCTCAGTTTCCTTTTGCTATTTACTCATCAAAATCCAAATACGTTTTACTGCTAACCAGCATCTTTTTCCATTCTCTACCACAATATCATTCATACTTTCTCGTCTTTCTCATTGAATGTGATTGAATGTCTGAAGGATCTTTGTAATGTAAACTATTACTTATATCAAAGAACTACTAGATAACTAGAAGAGTTAAAAGAAACAGCAAAGGAATGTTATTAAAGACCCCTGCTCTTCCTCAACAATTTAACACATTCAGGTTCAAAAAACGGAAAAGAGAGGAAAAAACAGCTTTATTATAGTTAGCTTTATGGACCCATACGGAATAAGGAAGGATGTGATTCATAGTATGTATAATAAACAAACACTTATGACATTTTTAACACGCGTCTATGCAACGTCGCATTAGTTGATAGTTGAAAGTTTTGTAATTCAATAGCTTTTATGAATGAGAAAAAAGTGAATTGAATGATACTTAATTAAACCTTAGTACTGACACAATCTGTTAACAAAGTAAAATGATTTCTTTTCAAAATAATAGCTCATTCAGGCTCTAACAATTTTAAGACGTTTTATCATACACATGTGCGTGGATTTCAACAATTGTCCCTTTCATGAAAATGAACATTACAGATTCTCGAAGGCGACATTAAAAAATCATTTATTAAATTGAATTGCCGAGCTTTCGACGACCATAATATTACCTTAAAGATTAATTATTCTAAGAATCGTCTCTTCAACCGTTGGCTTTCACATTGCCGAAAATCCTTTGCTATATTCTTTGCTAAGTCATTTGTTCTGTAATATGCCAAGTCAACAATAATAATAATATGGCCTGGTTTTGGTAAACTAATAGAGTAGGAGTAGTTTAGAACCGACCTTAGACCCTGAGTAAAATGTTTGTAACTGTGACAAAGATAAAATACTTTATATTTGATAGTAATAACTTCAAGGAAAACTGATGATGATGCTGATGATGCGTTTATAAATGACTTATGAATGACGAGAGTGATGACATCTCAGTATTCTATACTTATAGACACCACAAAACAAAATATGGGATGCATTTTGCCTATACACGCTCATATTTTTCTACAGCAACTTACATTAGAGTAAAGTATTTATTAGAACACTGAAAAAACACTGAAAAACTATATTATAAATATTATACATTATTGTACTGAGTTGGCAGTCGGGTTTTAATTGCCGTACCTATAGTCTATCCGCTATCCTTACATAATGATAATAATCAATCATAATAACGTTAGTATTATCGATAAATGTGAAAATATTTACTTATTGAATAGATGGTTATCCACTCGAGTCTTGGAGTAGGATCGAAAATCGTCCGGCATGAGCATTACAGGGATGTTCACATGAGAGAGATCATTTATCTGCAAAGAATTAGTCAAAAAAATTATTTTACAATTTAGTAAGACGGAAAGACAGATCGAACAATTATATGTAAATGTGAAATGGAAATTGGAATAAAGGTAGGATTCGATTAGTCGATGCTGTGAGTGAGTGGTTGTGGATACCGACTTTAAATAGGATAAAGGGAAAGTCCCAGGAGGTCAGAGGTACTCTTAAAAGGTACAAAAATTGATCAGTCAACTTTAGCTGTGAATAATACTATTTATTAACCCTTGCAGTTTTTCTATTTTGTGAAATATTTATTTGTATTTGTGAAATAGAATTAGTCAAAGGTCAAAGTTCAGTCAAAAACAATAAAAAAGTTGACTGTTGTAAACATGGCCGTATTGAGGGGATGGGACAGTGACAATTGACCCCCCCCCCCGAAATGTAGAGAAAAAGAGAAAATTTTTACAAAAAGTTTCCTCCGTTTTGCGCGAAATGACATACATTTTATCAATACTTTGGCTAAAACTGCAAAATTTTTTGCGACATGCGCGAATTGGAGCATATGAAAATATGCGGCCCCGAAACTGAGTTCTAAATACGGCCTTGGTTGTAAAAATACAAGATTTAAGAAATAAAGAACCATGTCATAAATTGTGAGTATATTTTTCCAAAATTAGTTAAAAATATGATATTTTTTGGGAGGAGGGGTATAATAAAACAAATAACTTAGTCATATATGACATAGGCTTGTTTACGGTTGCAACTGTTAAGTCAACATAGAACAAAATAAATAATATATTAAAACTTTAAAAAAAGTAATATTTGAACTATATATTTGATATTTAAGTTGAAAGTTGCATTAAAGGGTCTAAAAGGAAATAAACTTACCGCATGATTTACTCCCCACATAAACACAGAGAGAAGTGGCTCATTAGCCCGAAAAACTTTAACTTTTTGGTGTTTGACACGAATGTGTTTTTTCTTCAACTTGCTAGTCATGGAACTCATAGTTATTTTTTTCGTCATAAGACAATCACAATACTTTTCCAAAGTTTTGGTGATCCCTAATTCGCGCAGTGTTGAATGGGAACGATGGGATGCCTTCACTTCCTCCACTGTCCAGTTAGTATGAGGTAACGATTAAAAATATTTCCAAAATTACTATCCCCCGATTACTTAAACAAATAGTCAAATGGACAAATATTCAATATTTGATATTAGGCGTGATTGGCGAAGGGGTAATCAGTATTCACAATGGTTAACCTGCAACCTGGTAAACCACACACTGTGTTGTGGTGCAGTGCAGTTATTTCTTTTATGACTTCTTATTCGGTTGGTTACGTTTACGTTACAGTTATAGTAGAGCAGCGTATTTTGTATTTACTTCAGTTCAATTAGGTACCTTTGCGTCTATCAGATTCAGCTTAAACAATTTACAGGTTTATCTGCACAGCCTAGCTGACATAATTGGCCTGCCGAGTCTCAATAAGTAGTTCATGAATTTAAGATTGGACTCTATTTTCGCCCATCAATTTTTAAAATCACCACTTTCAAATCTAAGAGAATACGAAGTAACCTCCTTTACTTCTCTGTATATTATACAATTTCTCAGAATTGAGAAAAATTCACCAAGTGTAGGGAACAACTGGCCCAATTTTCACAAAGGATGTTACCCAGAATAAGTAACTTCCCTTGGTCGGAGGGAGTTCCAACTCGTTTTGAAAACGGATGGTTTTTATTTTTGTTTTGCAAATTTTACACCCAAAGAACAGTTTTGAGTGAGACTACAACATAGTAGCAGGATAAAGAGAGGAGTCAGCGGAGTACGTTTTGTATGGCCGCAGGATTGTAGTCAACTAAATTGTATGAAAGTCGATTTTTAGGAGCAAAATCTGCAAAGTTTATGCTGTGTGCAAACACAGGTTACCGGAATGAGCCGACGTTAGAAACAATCGTTGCCGCCGTAGGCGATATACAGTTGTTCTCGGTCTTTTTTGAACAATTTTCCTTTTGCCATTAGATTCGCTACAATATTCATTCTAGTTTGACTGCTCTAATGAAAAATATCTGAATAATTTCTTTTTTTTTCCTAAAACTTTTTTAAATATTAAAAACATAATTTTATTAGAATATAAATATATCTTTCTGAGAATATCGTAAAATTATTAGTCATGCACAGCATAGATATTTGTACAACTATTTGCAGAAAGATATGTCATGTCATGTATATCCACTTTTTATACGAAAAGATACATACAAATATAAAAATCCTTGAAAAATTCAAATTCAGTTTTGGGAAAGCCAAAATAATTAATTCTATAATCTCTCCAGGCTGGGAATGATTAATCCGAATTAGTATGTTCAAAGAATGGATTAATGTAGCATCTTCGAAAATTATATCAGCCTTTTAGAATAGGCTCGGATGGGCAAAATACAAAATAAAAGTATTTTCCATACTTTGCCTTCATGAGTTCTTGCATCTAATCTGTAGATTTTTCTGCAGCATTTATATTCTGTAGCAATTTAGGATAATAATTATTTCGCAACCCGATATCGATCTATGTATTCTGGAAAAGTTAAAAGAGGATTTAAGTCATGTCGTCAGATGCCTTATTTGCTGCGGATTCGCAAAATACAAACAACTCTCTGAATTCAGTATATCGTTTAAATGTATTGATTGTTAGTATTTATTATGTGTAGGTTTCCTGGCAGTTGACTTCTTTCCACTCTATTTACATTTTGAAGTACAATGGGACATGTTAACATGGATTCCACATAACCTTGTAATATCAAGAAGTTGCGCACCGACATAGTTTTTTTGGAAACTATTATGAAATGTGGATTCGGTAACAGTCTAGTCACGTGCTATGGTTTACAAAAATTCAATTTTGATGAGGGAAACATTTGAGAGAGATGGAGCTTACACGGCAAAACACTCTTTGTTTTTCTTTTCTCCAATATGCAATATTGTGTGAATGTGTGATATGCTCTATGCTAGTGTGCTGCTCGGGTAATTGGCTATACATTGCAACGCATGCATGCATGGTGGTTGTTCGATTTTAGCTTGCTGGTATAGTTTGTCGAATTTGGATGTTCAGATGGTGGGCTTTACAGCTTTAGGTAGGTAACTTGTCATTTCATTCCGAATTCAAATCTGCATGTTTTTATACTTAGTGTGTGTAGTATTTCCAGTATTCGAAAACAATTCCATGAGATTCTTCTGACATTGACATCAGAATAATTCGAAAGAATTCACTTCCTTTCTTCTATAAAAGTTGAACTTAGTATTTTGCTTTGTAATTTTTCTATCACAATAGTATCCCTTTTGCTTTCAGTTGTAAATTTCAAACTTGACAGCAGTCCCTAATGAAGAATCGGTTGTGTATGATGAGGGATGTGGACTTGAGGACGATATAATATAATACAATTATTTTTTATATTTTTAGAAATCAACTTGACCGGTTGAGGACGAAAAACTATCAGCTATACAGATACCAAACCATTAGCAAACTTACAGAGCCTATAGGCTAGAATCTGCTTTCGTCAGAGTTTTGACCACTGACTTACGGATATCAACAGCTGCCAGGTAAATATTTTCGATTTAGTTGTAATTTAGTTGATATTTCAAAAGTCATAGTTTTTTAATATTAAAAAGTATTTCACCAATGTATCTATAGGCCATAGACACCCGACATTAAGTCCCACGCCACTTTTCAAAATCAAAGGAATATACGAATCTCAAACAGCCGTTGCCCGTCGTAGTTGCTTTCACCTCTTGACCTAGAAAACTTGGAATTTCAGCCATCATGTCGAAAAACAATAGTTTGGCCTTTGATACGGTAAGTTTGAAACAAGGTTTAATGCATCTTTATGTAGAGACTTAGTGAAAGTGAAGTCGAGAATGGACTTCCAAAATTTGTAAATTGGCAGTCACCAGTTGGTTGAATTTCTTAAATTCTGTAATCTGTATATAAATCTTTGATAGGGAAGGATTTCAAAACAATGCATATAATAAAGCACGGTAATGTACATACGAAACTAATCTAGTTAATGACATTTCTTCTTTTCAACCTTACGTAGCATGTCAAATGCTTTTCCGTCATTTCCAGCACATGAAATTTTTACTTCATTTTTACTTGGATAAAGCCGGTAAGTGCAAGTCTATTGTTCTGGAAATGACGCGAAGAAGTTATGGCGTGCTTATTAGTCGTAAAAATAGTAAATGAGATTTATATGGCGAAAGTCGCTTCGTCTTGTTTATTTCAGTCGAAGAAGAGAAATGTCTCCAATTTTTATCTGTCAAATTGTTCCTTTCTTCCTTTGTTGGCTGCCACACTGCAGTCAGCAATATAAAAATGTAATCATTAGTCGAACATAAACAAATTGTGTTGATAGGATGGATAAAAATTGCAAAATATTATAGATAGAAATTGATAAAGCAACAGAAATGAACAGTGCTAATACTCGCTCACGCACAAACTATAATATATGTAATTGCAACTTGCAACTGGCGTAGTACCAAAACCCGCAAGCGAAAGCCACTGTGATTAAAATTAAATTGAAGTATGAATAGAATTTGAATTTTACTTTAATTTTTTGACTACATTTTATTTATTTTACAGCGAGTGGAAGATTACGTTACGTCAGTGAAGAAGGAGGTACTTTTTATTGAGTTACCTTTTATTATATGTATAAATTCTTTTTTACTAATTTTGTTCCAAATAACTACGCTTACATTAACAGATTGCAGCACTGTCACTGTTGTCACATTTTGTGACAACAATTTTCTTGTAAATGACTAGCTTTTCGCTTTTTATATTATCGCATAGGTTTTAATTATTTAATTTAGTTGGGTGTGCTTTAAAGTTTGCATTTGATGTACGACTGCCACACTGTCAGAATAATGCTGCTCAAAACGTTCGTAGTCGTATTTCATAATTAATTTTAAATAAATAATGCGAGCAAAACTGTGTAAAAGTTAAATAATGTTGTGTAAAACATTTTTGATTAATTCTTGTGTAAAGGTATTTTACTATGTTGCTACTTTGCCAATGCATTTCCATTTTTATTTCTCTATATTGATATGTTCGTTTTCCGGAACTGGACTTCAAATTTTGGTATAGATAGTTTTTGAGCGTATATGACAGTGACAGCGTATGTATGGGTTTTTATTGCTTAAAGTGGGTTTGTATTGCTTAGTGTGGGTTTTTATTGCTAGTGCTTACTGCTTTTATATGTATATGCTTTTTGTGTGAGTTAAAGTTGGCATAAACTTTAGTTGAGGTCAAGTTTGTTTACGATTTCTCTAACGCCTAAAATATTAAACAGATTCATGGACAACAAATTACAATAGTTATTGTTTTACGGGAATGCAAGGCCACCTATATACATGTCTATGTCATTAGTTAGCATTTACGTGCATTTTAGAATGCAATTTTCTGTTGAATTCCAATTTTTTTTCATTTTCTAGCATTATACTTTATAATACTATAATCATGGATTGCTATTTTGCTGCAAAACATTATAATAACTAACCGTCTGTTTGATAATTTATTGCTGATTTTGTTCCTTTTATACAATTTGTGTATATTTATGATTTTCAGTCAGAGGTGTTGGTGAAAGTGGATATTCCAAAGAAGATACTGAAACTTAATGATCTAATGGCAAATCATTTCAGTCGGAAGGAGCTTTCCGGTCTTCACCAAAAACTCAATATTCCATATCCTGATGCACAAGCGATTACCAGGTTGGTTGACAAGGACCTGTGTTCAACTTTTAAAATTTTTGTTGTAAACATGGCGTTTGTGTTTATAGAGCAATGAATCATAACAGTAACAATGATCATTCTGGCGCGTCCATTGCGAAAAAGAGAAAGCACGAGTCCAACAATGACATTGAAGAAGATGAACTTGTGGTTGGAGGAACAAAAGTTCTTTGCTTGCCATCTGGACCCGTGAATTGTAACTTGAGTATAAGTAATTTGATTGAAATAGTCAAGCCGGAAATCAAAGGTTTGGTTGAAGACGCCAATTTGGTAACACCTCCATTCTACAACATTACACTTTATGTTCTAAATATTTTACATTTTCGCATTTATAGCTGCTCTATATTAAATATCAATGTGTTGTAGTTGAAAATGTGGGTGACCTTTCTTATCCCAAAAATTGAAGACGGCAACAACTTCGGTGTGTCTATCCAAGAAGACACTTTGGGAGAAATTCGAACTGTTGAAGCCGAAGCTGCTACTTTCTTTGAGCAAATAAGTCGTTACTATTTGACTAGAGCAAAAATTGTCACCAAAGTATATTTCCAATAGCAATTTTTATTAATTAGATTACAATATGCATTTCAGTTTTTTTTTAAATAAAAAATCTTTAATTTTTGATTGTGCGATATTAACAGGTGGCCAAGTATCCCCACGTGGAAGACTACCGTCGACTCATCGACGAACTGGATGAAAAAGAGTATGTTAGTTTGCGTATCGTGCTTTCTGAAATTAGGAACCATTATGCTGCCCTGTATGACCTAATTGCTAAGAATTGGGAGAAAATAATTCGCCCTCGAACTTCCAATGCTGAAAATCTTTATTGATATAAAGATAGGATAAAATATGCCAGTTTTTCATGTACATGTACTTTCATTTGGTCACTAATACTGCCGAAAATAAGATGTCTCTTTACTCTCTGCTAAACATTATGTTAAGCATCATCATTTCTTTTACAATTTAATACAATTTTTTGCAAACCTCCGTTAAGTGAATTCACTTCTGTTTTGTTACATTGTATGCTTCTCACATGTACGTGTCTCAATTAGCGTATTAAAACTTTTAACTATACTAAGCTACTTAACAATCGACGTTTTTCAAAAAAATAGTTCATTCATAAAACACATGGTTCAATCCGAATATCAACTGATAACATAATAAGGCTTAAATTAACAAATCTGACTCATCCTAACACTCACCTTTAAATATTTGCTTTCTGAAACTCCTGTAAAAATTAAGTGAATATAAGTAAAGACAAAATCAACAGATGCATTCAGTAGGAAATAGGAGAATTTTGATGTACTAAAAAAAGGTACAACAATTCTCATCTTCCAATAATATTTTCTTTCTTAACATTTAAATAAGAATCCTTCCGTTTCTCCAATCAATTTTTAAGCTAACTCTTTTCATTTTGAATGAGCTAACAATAATTGGCTTTAATTAAGGCGATTAGGGGAAATGTTATTTGCACGTTCAGTATTCAATGTTGAGTAAAAAGAGAAAGCTCTTGCATAGCATGCTCAATATTATATTCAATTACCTGATTTACGAATGGAGAAAGTCGATGGGGGGGGGAGTATAAATGTATAGGAATAAAGAGAAAGTTGTTTTAGGTTTGAACAATTTATTGATTGGATTTTATCATCACCAACATCTTATAATCAATGTCATCACATTTGACTGTGAAATCATATAGCATTACTAGAAACTTTGCAATGCGTCGGATGATAACATAATAGAGAAGTATCATCAGTTGTGTTACTGTTACTTGGTTAAACTAAATAAACAAATTTGAATGGATTAAAATAATATACCGGGAATTTCTACACAATAATATTATTATTATTTATGTCACTTCACTATTAGGTGTCTGAAACACTTTAGTACTTATGTAGGTATTTATATAGCACAAAAACTAGCAAAACATTCCAGTCATTTTAAATGATATAGAGTTATTAACAAATAAATATACAGAATAGTGTAGTACGTACGTACATTATACATACTTTATTATGTCTATTTACCTAGTCCTTTTCCGCACTAAATAATACGTAGCATTAAAAATCACCCGCACAACTCACTTTTCTCTCATTTTATCTTCTTCCCTCATTTTATTCCACTCATTTTTTCAATTCTGTTCAACGAAAACATTTCATAGCCATTATTATTGGACAATCTTTCATAATCATCCTATTGCTTGGCAAATTGTAATATATGAGAATTTTCACCCTTTTTCACCTTTCCAGAGTACAAAATTAATTGAGAGCGAAAGATTATGAGGGAGGGTTTCAAATTCCAGTGATTAGCATTAGAAATTACAATTAGTAGCCAGATAACAAATGTAATAATAATAATATTATTTTTAGATGGCATAAGTGGCAAGCATCCTGACTTTCTCTAGCTTTCACTGCCTTTCACTTTTGATTTTTACAATTTTATCTAACACAATTTACACAACATAAAACGAGCACCTTTAAAAACTTTAAACTGTATAGAATTTTGTTTTGGTTTGAGCGTTTTAGTAGATTATCATCTAAACTATGAATAAGAGTCTGATGGAAGCCGAAATAGGTCAAGTTAAATAAATTGTGCTAATTATAATTAAAATTACAATGCTGGAAAAAATGAGTACAAGAAAATTAAATGCAGTTTTACAGGATGTGGGAAATGAGAGTACACAACAAGTAGAGCAATACTCTCTGTACAAATCTGTCAATAATTAATTAGTGTCTGTGGAAGACAAAATGATTAGAACTACGATATATTTATATGCAATTTGTAATTGCTGTTCATTTTGCAGTGTGTTTGCAATTTCATCGTCGTAAATGTAAGTACTATTTAATCTGTATGAACAGAAGCGTTGCACTGATAAGGGTAAGTAGAAAAGGCAAATGTAACTCTGCGATGCTTCTAGTGATAATACTTTACCTCTAGACTGCATTAACAATTAACTAAAGCATAACAATAAAATTGTATTATGTATGTATGTAATAATTGTGAATTAATTAATTAGTATTAATAAAGCAATAAATAACAATAAATAGGGATAACGGGATTATTATAGTAATACTTGTCACTGTATATTTAGTACAATGTATATAATATACACACTGTACTAGTTACATAGCATGCAGTAGTAAATGAACAAATCTTCCCAAATGACATTAATAATTGTCGTCAGTACAGAGACAGTAGCATAATATTATAGTATTGCGTAGTAGTAGGAGGAGTAGGAGTTTGTAGGTGATTTGTAAATCCACAGAGTAGTAGTAAATGAAATGGTGTGTACATTCATAATGAAATACTGGAGATAATAATTAAAAATTAGTTCAGTCATTCGTCGAATCCGCTGCTAATTAATTTAAGTGACCTACTATGAGTAATTGTGTGTAAGTAGAGTAGAAAGCCAATGTTATGTCGACTTCTATTGGCTCTACTTACATACGCAAACCTTGTTATTATAGGCAGTTGTTATTTAGTTTAAGATTTATGTACAAAATGTATAGCTTTGTACAGATATAAACACTAGCCTAGCTCTAGGTAGCATCTACCTACCTACCGACCTAATAATTAAGGATCTACCTACCTACTTAATTATTTACCATTTGCTTTTTAATAACAGAATCCACGGTTACTTTTAGCATTTTATTTTATCTATCGACAGAGTACCATGATTTCATTTCTTTAACTATTGCTAACGAGGACAATGAAGTTTTCACACCCATTTAGTGCTTCTCATCAAAAGGATCTTTATGCTTCCTACTAAAATTCAGTGGAAATGTTCGGCTAAGATTTCTTTCTTTTTCAGTCCAGTGCTTATTTCGTCTTATTCTTCAATTTAAGGGCTATTTTCTTATTTCACGTTTGGAGATTAGTCTTTTAGTTAGTTCTTAATCAATATAATATATAGTTCACCTAGTCAAATTCAGATTGAAAATTAATTTTTTTTGGAAAATGTACAATAAGCATCAAAGTAAAAGTCATGTTTTTTTGGATTATTATTCTGATGTGATATGTTGTAATAATGAATAGAGGGAAAGGATTCTGTTTAAAATAATTGTCTTAAAAGGTAGAATAACTGAATTCAGGTAAATTATAAACATGTGGTAAATAATAGTCATAGGTATTACTCTTCTCAACTAACCTAGGACAATAGCCTAATTAGTTCATTGTTAGACTTCCGAGTTCGAGATAAGCAATTCAATGGACCAGCTGATGGTTGGCTGGGCATAGGT
>JAAAYG020023955.1:13118-54777 GCA_009936455.2 Tomocerus minor | reverse complement strand
TGCATAGTGCAGTGCTGTAGGACCATGAAGCAAGTAGTGCAGTGGTAGTGTAGTGAAATGCGTTAGCTGCATCTATGGCTACGATACGGGAGTGGGGTCGTGGTGCATTTTTGTTCCATTCCCGTCCCTATCGTTATCCATGAGATTGTAATTAGGAAGAATAATGGCGTCGTGTAAAAGCCCTATAGATTGGCGTCATTGGTGTATTCTTATGGTTTCAGTAATTATCTGGCAAGAGTGAACTAAATAAATAAGATGGACGCTTATAGTAAATAAAAGGGCTTTGCCGGGAACTCTTTCTCACAGTAACAGATAATATCCAAGCAAAATCACTTACTTTGTAGAACCAAGCTCCTGACTTCTTTATGAACTCTCGGTTCTCAGCACAAAGTTTACAGAGGCGAAGTACGGACTCTTTTGTAGTACCTCCACTGGCAGTCGTTGTTGATAAATCAACCACACACTTCCGGCAAACTGCCTGCACCACATCATACACATTTCAATTTAATCATCATTCTCTACTAATTCTATTTTATATTATTAGCTTCTTTAAAGATGAATCCCTTCTACGTTCAATCCAATTCGCTCCAGCTCGAAATGAATTAATTAAGCTCCCGTATTAGTAGTCAATGCTATTACATCAGAGAGGACCAAAAAGCTTTTGCTTTTGTTTGATGTCTACTCTCTTGCCATTTTATGCAGCTTGCGACAACCTCACTTCTCCATAAATCTCCCACCACCATCGCCTATGTAAGATATTTATGCAAATACTTCCTAACTTATTACAACCATTAGTTTTAACTGGAACAAATGCTTGGAGGACAAACCACAAATTTTACAACCATTCCGGGGAAATATTTCGGTACGCCATGCATGATCAAAGGATTGGACAGGGTTTTTTTTTCTATTTCTATATCTTCTGGCATATCTTCTACTATATGAAATAGATAGGCGAGATACATAGTAAAGTATTTTGAAAACATTTTAGTTCGAAACACAAAAATTTAAATATAAAATACGAAATATACTCCGTTTCCCTGAAAATCCAAACTAATTTATTTAAAATACATTTTTTGGGGTCCAAAATAAAACACCTGTAAGTTGAAAATACTTTCGAAAATAAATTTCTTCTTTTTTATACTAACAAATAATAACCACTATGTTTCTATTTTTGCGCGTCAAGTGCTACGTCAAAACAAAATACAAAATGTATTTTAAGTACCTACAGTATTTAAAATAAATATATTTTCAAAATGCATATATTTTGCCCATCTATGCTATATGACTACCTATTTACAGAGATATTATCAGAATTCTTATTTTTCCCATCGAGAAAAATCACTTTAAAATTGAAATTAACGTTACAGATTCTCGAGGATAACATAATAAAATCATTTATTAAAATGAATTGCCTAGCTTTCGACAACCACAGCCGTCTTCATCAGGACTAATCGTTTAAAGATTTAAAGAAACTTTCTAATTCATTTTAATAAATGATTCTATTATGTTATCCTCGAGAATCTGTAACGTTAATTTCCATGAAATTACCCGAGGATGGAAAAGTCTCAATGACTACATTAACACTTTAACATTTTGAATTGTATCTATTAAGCTGTCTATATAGAATCTGGACAGCTCAATGCTACAGCAGAATCCCCAGTGTCTTTTGTACTTTTCTCCGTTGAGTCACACACGCAGAAATTCGGCAAACGGAAACTATATAGGAACTCTCAACGCTTTAACCTATATTACAGGTATGACGTACTTTTAAGTCAAGTAGAAATAATGCCATGGGTTACTACCAACTCGGAGTGGTTACATAAATCGCATCCTCTAAACTACTAACAGATCTTTGCTTTCAACTGTTGCTAAAAGGGTCAGTAGATGCATTTACATATTTTGAAAATTAAACTGACCTAGTAGATATATTTTTGACAAATAGTTAGATAATTTTAACAATTAATTAAAAAAAATGAAATATCTAATCACTTTCTAATTCTTACGCCTCCTGAAGATTGAATTGATTTTTTCATTTCACATTTTCAAGGTGGTAACTTGACAGATCTTTCAAGTTCAAGCCAAAAATGTGGTTATCATGATTTGGTCGATTTAATGCATTGCCTTTCCAAATGTATCAAATCAGTTCAATTTCATGGACATTTTCCCTGGAAAATAAGCTTGATTAATTGAAATTATCTTGAATAAATCATGAATGTAACTGAATTTTAACAGCTACTTTGGAAATCCTATTTTTTAGCTGGACGTCTATATTCTAGTTTTTGAGGTGTTAGAGCTTGTAGTACAGAAATAGCTAATAGATCCATTAGTAAAATTCAAAATTAGAATTGCGAAAGAGTTGTTTGAGGAGGGTTAATGAAATCAGAGGATGATTGCTTGTGAGAGGAGAGATGTAAATATTTTGAATAGGGGAGGAGATTGAGTTTAGAGCTGCCTACCTGGTTTTAAATAAATGAGGTCAAAGAGCATTGATTAACAACTGGGAACTGTAGTTCTGTCTCTCTGTGCTATCGAGTTACGTTCACTTTCGCTTGATTTCGACTTTATTACTTACATTATGTTTAATGCAAGTGCGTTGTTTAGACTTTGTCTTTCTCTAAGCTTTCTCTCTGACAAAGAAGGAAAGTTGTGAAAACAGGAAAACTAAATATCCTGCATGCGTAGGTACTTGACTGAGCTCTGTTCTAGTTCTGTCTGTAGTAGATAAAATATATGGAGGGAAGAGAGTAGTCGTAAATAGAGAAAGAGTGGTGGTAGGTAGTGACTGAGCATTAAAAGGTTTCTATTTATTTAGATATATGCAGGGGAGGTACAGCTACGATATAGCCATTAGATTATCACGGTAATAGGAAGAACGGCTGCGTGCATTAAGTTCTTTGAACCAAACATCAACCGCTTGTTAAAAATAAATGGTTTTTCAATTTCAATGAATCCTGGCTCACAAACTCCAATGGAACTTTTCCCTTTTACATCTTCTTTTACGTCATTGTATTAATGTGTGCCACCGGATCTGGTTGCTCTTCCGAATATGATTAGCCGTAAGAAAGTCATGAATAAGCCGCGGCCTACACTTGCAAATCCGAAAGCTCTTTAGTTACCGAAGAAGACGAGCCGAACGAGAAAGTGCTTGCGGGTTATAATTGAAATTTCAGTAGCATTTGTTCGAGAGTTGACTTACGTGTGTCTTTTTTCCTCTACCTTTTAACTTCTCCAATTCTATTTCTATCTATTCAACTACGTCCAACATTCAAGCCAAACTGCACAGAGAGCCCTAGCACAGCACACAATACAAATCTACATACAAATCTACCAGTAATACATTTACCCGAAAGTCCTCCGTTCTATCCAACTTTCTCCTTCAGATAATTTCCCTCAGATTTCTATAAAGAGCTCTTAACTGTTACCTGTTTCATTCTAACCATTCTGCAAATATTTTACTTTACTCAAGTTAAATGCAATCATTTATAGCAGTACGTACTCACATACTACGCACTCGTACACTATATAAATGCGCTAATCGTAGCTGTGACCAACTAGTCACTATCTAGATGAACTAGGAAAAGTACAACTTTCTTTTTCCACAAGTTACAACATAATATACCTAATTATCTTAAACCTAACCAATGTGCACTATTTTAGTTATCTAACTTTTTACGTATTTCATCCCCAATATCCAGAACTGTTAAAACTTTTAACTAACTTTCAAATGGAGTAGCTAATCTGATAATTATGTAATACCGCAGTAGGCATATACCTACATAGATAGCTTGTGGTTTTTTGGGATATGTTGGGAAACTTTTAGGAACTATTAATATCCTTTGGAAACACTTAGCGTTGTACATGGATACTTTTCAACTTATGCTTATTATGAACCAAGGAGTAACGATGTACCAAGTAGATTATCGCTCCTAAAATCCTTGTTTCGAAATAAATAATTTAAATTCCAGGGATAGCTATTAATAATTACGAGCGTTACTATCTGTACTTCCCGGCATATATCACAAAAAAAACTAGAAAAAAAGGAAAAAGAATTCTAGAACCAA
Organism: Tomocerus minor; assembly: GCA_009936455.2. NCBI lineage: Eukaryota > Metazoa > Arthropoda > Collembola > Entomobryomorpha > Tomoceridae > Tomocerus > Tomocerus minor. The sequence continues at coordinate 50,716 of JAAAYG020023955.1, read as the reverse complement.
ATTTTTTTTTTCTTTTCTTCGATTGTTTCTATGAGGCAGAACATTTAGTTTCTGCCGACACAAATATGTTGATAATAGATGGAATTCCATGGAGAGTAAGGTGTGACTTTGCTCATGAGACTAACGGCGATAGGCATTGACGACATGATGTGTATTTTAGCCACATCATGGCTAATATAATGACGGAGTTTATGGATAATAAAGGGAGTAGGTAGAGTATAATGCTATCAATTAGTAATTTGGCCATTCTGTAAATGTATGTATGAAGTGGAATGAAGGTAAAAGAAAGCAAATAGACGGGGAAAAATGCGTTTTCCGTCAGGAGAAGATGAAAGAGGGGAAAGAGTAAATCAATAATAGACCTTTTTACAGTCGGAGCACCTGTAACTCGTTCTTCCGAAAACAGAAAGACCGAACGAGTCTCCACACAGCACACATTCCGTGATCCCATTCCCACTGGCCAACCTCCTCAAGCTTTCTAGTCTGTCAACCAGTTTCCTAAAATAAATCCAACAGATATCAAACAAAAACATTCCATTTTATTTCGATTGCCCCATTTAATTCCCAAAGGAATTACAAACCCTTCGCCGGCTAATAACTTGCAACACTCTCATCCCCACCGCTCCGCTATTACTATTCCACATCCACGCAATCATCTATCACGTTGTCCAATTATGTAAACAGAACTTACAAATCCTTCAAGAGGATGATACATCTTAAGCACATGTGTTGGATGTGCGCTCTGTAGCCAGAATAAATTATTGCTCCGCCAAATACTAAATAAACATTAGCCATCCGACTCCGTTCGAGGCTAACAAGTTTCTTTACAGGATTTACTCTTGTTACAATTCAACCACATGTAATTCCAGAATCTTTGACTTATACCTCATAGCTTATAGCTGCACATTTACAATGTGTAGCTCAGTAGCTCCTAATTGCTTCTTGGAAGTTGAAAACACATCCAAGACATGACTCAGATACCACATCATTACATTGGATTGGCTACTAATCTGCAACTCCCAAGAATGAAAAACTTGGAAGCATTAAAAAAACAAAACCTTAACAAGAACTCCATGAAAATATATTTTCAGAAAAAATCTAAATTTTCTCATGCCGCAAATATTCGGTGAGAGATGGGCTACTAATTTAACTTGACTATTAAATACTGAAAAAAGTATAGGGGTCAAGAAATAACTGTTTTTGGATATTTCCTTTCTGTCAAAAGGCTATCTGTACACATATAGAAAATATTACTTGTTATAAGCAAAAATGTACAATGAACTAAAAGTTTCGTAGTGTAATGTACATTAGTACGATGTTGTTTCTTTGTAGTTAAAGTGAGACCATATTTTATAACAGTTGTCCGAGAATAATAATGAAGACCAAACAATACATTTTAAAAGGGGTTTTAAATTATTAACAATATAATTTTATAAAATATGTGTACTTCGGCCACCTTTCCCTAGACCTTTCCTAAAAGGCAATAACGCCAGGTTAATAGCTTCAACTGTGATTATTTTATTTTGTGCAAAAACAGTTTTTTTAATTATTTATTATTTATTATTTTTGTATTTAGTGGTTTTCAGAAAAGATTTGCGCTTGTAACAAAATTAATATTTAATGAAATATTTTTTATATTATAACATTTGAAACAATTTTAATTTTAAGTGTTTGAAATCAAAAATGCTGAATTTCATTGTGGGATAATTTATTTGTTTTATTTTTTCAAGAAAATTTGAAAATTTTAAGTATTTTAGACCACATAAATTTCTTTGAGAATTTTTGGCTTTTTAAATAGGTAAATATTGTGTAGGTACTTGAACATGCAAATGCTAGTATTTAGAAGATTTCACTTCTGATAGAGTATAAAAGTTTCTTGTTATATTAAGTAAGTATTGTTGTTTCTCTAAGAAAAGATCATTAAAATCCATAATTTATAAGTAATCTAGGTACTATCTGTAATTATGGTCATAAAAATGTAAGAAGACGATATCAGAGCTAAGGATAAAAAGAAAATGGGTTGCTTTTAGAGCGTGCCGGTTAATAGTTGAGCTGTCGTTATAAATATACTTAATAAACTGAAGTTGTTCTTCTGTTCCTTGCTTTCACTTCTAAATCTGAAGATGTTGAATTTGAGATTCATAAATAATGTACGTACATGTTCTTCTTCGATATGTGATCCTGCAGTTTGTTTATGCTTTCACATTGTCTTGTGTTTATTTAGTTACTGACTGCGGTACAATTTTACAATTTTCACAAGGAAATTCTATACGACTGTTCGAGGCTGGTAAAGGAGCCTTAGGCTCCCGTCCTATTTCTGAGCTTGTTAGCGTAGCGTAGGTCGCTTTAAACCCAAATAAACCTTTTGTACAATAAAACATCTAATACTTAGACGGAATAGGCTTTAACGAGTGATAGCCAAGAAATTCAATTTGCGTTATAGCGGATAATATAATTTCGACTAACGAGGTCATAACTTGGATACTGAAAATAAATTCATAAAAAAAATTACTTGCGCCTAATTGACCAACAAGAAACCTATGAAAAATGAAATGCCATTATTATTATAATAAACGAAAATTTTCTTTGACTTAAGGGGCACAGTCATACAGTTGATACCACAATATAGTAAACTTGGATCTCATTCCTGGGACAAGTTTTTATGTCATAGTCTAATTGCGCAGTCAGTTCAGCGGAGCAATATGCAATCATTATATAGATGAAATAGAAGACTATATCAAAGTTGTGTATTTCTGTTAGCCTCCTGTACTGATTCAACATGTTAACTTTAATTAATAATAATTAATGAAAATTGCTGTTTTCTAACAAAATGTGTCCAGATAAACGACGAATAAAAGACGTTTAGGAATCGATAAGGGTCCTTGACGTACAAAATCGCAAATTTTTGGCATGGTAATTGTGTGACTTGTACTAATTTTAAATGAGTCACCTTTTCGTTCATCCATTATTATTGATCATTATTAATATTCCCAGGTTATAAAAATATTTTGATAATGGTTTGAACGGTTTGCCTAGAAAAACTGCATTTGAACCGTTGACTCTGTTAGGCTACGATATTTTACTATCCCGAAAATTAATAATATAGCGTACAGCGTACTCAACACAATATTTTCCGAAAAAAGAACAATGTTGCTCGCTAGTCAAAAATATGCTCCTTATTCGCCATTAACTGTTTATTTCTAATAAAAGTGGAAGAACAATACGTTCTAGGATTGTCAGTGTCATTGCCCATTTATAAATCTGATATTCTTAATGAGATCAATAACAATGCTTTTCGAAATAAATAACAACCAAACAGAAACGTAATACATTAGCATATCTAGAGATTTTTTATTCTGGATTTACCCGACTCTGTGCTGCTCGTACATTTCCATCTCTTCCGCTTTCTTTACGACTGAAACAATGGCTTGTTGCTCCTTTTCTGTTAGTGGAGCTGGCTTTGGATAGGTGTTGAACTGGTTGGTTTTGACGGACCATCCTGCCTTTAGTCTACATTCAATACAATCATTCACATTTAAAAACATTGTCATCTATTTATTAGCTATTAAATTCCATACTTATTGCTAGCACTGCAACACGACATTACTAAATATTCGATTAAAAATAATCATTTGCATATAAAATCAACTCAAGAAATTGAATAAAAAACCAAAACTTATTCCTTGCATATTTATTCCACATTGGTCTTTAAATCAAAAAAAAATCATCCTCTAGAATTTGAGTTATTTTGTCTTCCAATCATGTATTAATACATTCGAATTTAGATATATATGATTGTTGGAGAACATAAGTTCATGCAACGAGATCTTCATGCTTTTGTTCTAATTGGCTGTTCGAGACGAACACAACACCTATATAGGAACCTACTTAAAAACTGGTACCTAACCAGTTACATTACAGCAATGGTTATTTTTCATATTTTTAGGATGATATGAACCAAGACGATTTATTCTAAATAAAATTTTTAAGAATATTAGCTCCAAAATTTTCCCAGTGTGCTTTAAAAAATTTTTTTATCTGTCTCTAATTTTTCTCTATAAGAAGGGTTAGATAGAGTTTTCTATATAAGATATCTAGACAAAAATGGGGTTGATTAGAAAACTTGCGGGAATTCCTCTGGCATATTATTTTCCACTAAATTGGCAGTGTTAACAATGCCAGCAATAGAAACGCAGAAGTTTGTAATGAAAACTCAATTCAATGAAAAAACTTGGAAACTAGTATTGTACTATTCCATTAAATAGTATCTTGAATATGTGCTTACACAATCGTGCTGATGTCATATAAATGCAATATGCAATGCTTTGATGATCAGCCATATATCGATGCATACATAAATTGCAGCGAATATTTATTAGAATGACGGATGAATTTAAAGTAAAAAGGATTCGAAAGAAATCTAATGAGAAAACTTCAATTTCTTCCCTCTATGACCCACATAAAAGTAATATTACATCTATAACTTTTATTCACCAATTTCAAAAATTAATATGATGATGAATTTTTTACAGTTATAATAGCATCACACAGCTTTAATTTCAAATTGATTAAATAGCGCCGGTGAAATTCTCCGTTTGATATACAGTAGACTATGTATAAAGATTGTTACTAGAAGCCAGAACACTCAGAAATCTGTTTCTCCTTTAATTATCTAAATCTAAAACAATAATATTGGCTCCCTATCTGTATAAAAAACGTATAAAATATTTACCTCGTTATCAAGGTATTATTGATGTAAATATTTATGTTCAAAATGAAATGATACAGCGGGGAAATGGGCTATAAAAACTTTTCGAACACCATTTCGGACGCAGTCTGTATTATTAAGTACGAGGGATTAGTAGCGTACTTACGTGTTTTGAAAGCGGTTTTTTGAAACCTGGGACAAAAATATCCCTACAGATTCAGCTAATATACATACAGATTCAGTATTCTGATGATGTATACAAAACTAAATGCTGGTTTCATAGACGTCTAAATATGTATAAAATAAACCGGTTTTTAACAAACAGTATTCTAAACGACTTTGCATTTGTGTCGATTGTTAATAAATCATACTGTGGATTTGGTTGGTTTTCTAATAATGGAAACCATAAGTAAATTCGAATCTTCGTATTTATATTTTATGTGATTCTTGTACAAGATAAATATGTAATTCAGTTCTAAAAGAATTCCATGATTTAGGAAATACACATTACGTAAAAATTGCTAAATAGCTACAGCAAGGTTGTTTTAATTATACGAATGTCCAGAAGAAAATCTTAAGAACAGGAGTGCTAAGTGGATGTTCAGGGCCATCGTCATATCTCTGATATGTACAGGGAGATTATTATCTTTGCAATATCATTAATATCATGCATGATCTTTCTTTTGAAATTATCTATGAACCTTTCACCAAGGTGAAAGCAAGAAAGTATAATCTGGCAACATGAGTGAATATTTTAGGTACCTAGTTATTTAAACTGAAAAAAAGTAAAATTTTGATGTTGAAAGTGATAGAGGGAAAAAAGAAGACCCTGTAGATAAGAAGGTATAGAAAGGCAGTGTAATAATAAGTGAAGAAAGAGCGTCTTTAGATAATTAAGGAGGAATTGTAGCTATAGCATGCAGGAATAAAAATAAGAGGATTAAAGAGAAAAAAATTACTTTGCTCTAAGAGCCAGTTGTCTGTCATTGGGGCATACCCATGGCGTCTTTGGACCCCGAAGACCGAAATCGGAGGACATTGGTACTGTGAGGTAGAAGAACTACTCGGCTAATGACTCCGACGTAATGGAAGGAGAGCGAGCCACGACTGGATTTAAAAATTGCTAGCTTGTCATTTGAAATGGGATGGAGAGGAGGAGAGAAATGAGGAAGGATATGTTCATCGACTGTTGGAAGAGACAAATCCCATCTTTCATAAAAAGTATTAGGGATGTTCTTGGGCCAGAAATGACTAGCTAACTAGCAGGAGTCAGGCAAGTAAAGAGGATAAGAGGAGTTTGGCAGGCAGGAGGGAACACATCAGCTCGCTACATTTATTCCTTAAAACGGATACTCTGCCTCAGAGTACCACTCACTCACGACCACTCAAGTCCTTCTGTCTGTGTGCGAGACCTTCCCTCGCCTCCTTTCTCCCTTTGATTTCCCGGAGCCAAGGTTCCCGGCCTCACGACGGCTTTCACTCCTCCCGGGTGACCACTACAATTGCGACCTTTGCAACGGTAGCGTACTCACAAAACTCCCTCGTCGACCTCCAAATCCAGTCCCGCCAACTTAGCCGTAACCTGAAATCCAGTTTTAATGAAATTAATTCTCGGCAGCACGCATCTTTATCAGCTTTCTCCATTATACTAAAATGCAACAGAGTTCGCCATTATGGACAGAGTGGGGATTCAGACAACATCAAACAAACCTAGGTATTAATATTTTAAATGCCTCTTGTAGCCTAAGCCAGAAAACAATAAATAATGGTCACGGATAATGAGCAGCAACCATTGCTCCATTTTCCTCTCACATAATTTCATTGCTTTCCTATTTCAATTAATTATAGAATGTCATATTTTATGGACAGTTCTGCCTCCCTTGTCCCAGATATCTAATTTCCCATAAGTACATAGGCAAGTATCTACTTAGGATTTAGGCCCATGATATTAAAGTACCTAGTCACAAATAATAAATACACAATTTTCCGGAATCATAATTTTGAAACTAATCTTCAAGTTTTTTTAACCTAAAAATAAGAAGAAAATTAGCCAAACATTATGCATTTACCTCTTATTTTCAGTAATTTAATTCTAATAAACCTAGTTAGCAGGAAGCAAGAATCTAAAGAATAAATTTTATTGACATTTTAAATAACTATAGTTTTCTACATTCTTACCGGGGTGTTAGTTTCTGTTTACCGGGGTGTTATTACTTTATTTCTTAATGCATTACATTACCTCCAATCCACATCATTAATTATATAGCTATTTCATGGTGTAATTATTTTCAAATTTAGGCAATTTTCCCCCAATTTGCATAAATTGTTTTTGGATTTCAGAAGGAGAGATTGTCATTACGATTCTTAACGGCACCCTGATTTTTTTAAAAAGATATTCAACCTTTTTATATTTACTATTTATAGTGAAATCTTGTAAATTTTTATAGTATAGACTACAGCATAATGTCCGTGCATAATTAAATACATAAAATTACAGATGGGCGAATGTCGTGTCTTGGCCGTTTATCATAATATATTTTAGAGCTGGCTAGTTCAACCCACATTTGCTAGGGAAATAGCTGTAGTATAACGGCGAGCTAACATTTATATGCACGGTGATATTTTCTTGTAAACTATGAATAGAGCAATTTACTAAATTGACACAGTCTGAGCACTACTACTTGCATTTCTTAAATTACTCTTAGCCACCAATATCTGTGTTTACAGGGTTAAGTACTTTTGACGTTGTCTAAGTGGATAATACATGGCATACAAACAATATTAAAATATTTTCTGTTTGTTTGGATTCTAGAGGGTCAGAGCACAAACGCCAAATAATATCTTAGTTTTCTGGCTGTTTGGCAAATGGCAATTTCTTGCTTGATGTAAATAAGTCTGTAGCTTTGGATCTTTTATTTATTGACAGTAAAATAAGAAAGACTACGGCGTACTAAGAAGGGATTATTATAATTTAAATTCTTCTGCCCTATTTCCACTGCTAAATAGTGTCACTGTTGAAAGCATTGCTAAGGACAGTTAAAACTAAATTGCTACAAAGAGCAGAAACTTTTGCTTAAAGCGAATAATTACAAGATACTTAATTTGAGACTAGGTTATTGTGAATTTCGAGGAAGAAATAATTTTTTGATGTGCAGACACTCGCACTCTTAAAAGTTCTTCAAAGATGATTCAGATTGGCATGCTTTTACCAATTCAATTACTACAACACTAAGTATAACGAATATAACAATGTTCGGTTAAATGCCTGTGCTATGGATTACATTTTCGGACTGACTGAAATCTCTTTATTCTTTTTCTCTGATATGATTAAAAGGAAATGAAAAAGTTCAAAGCAATTAAATTGACTTTCTGTGAGACAAATAAAGTTTGGTAATTACTTTTCTATGTTCTTCTAAACTACGAATGATTATAAATTATTTTTCGAGTGTACATAATAATACGATAGCTCCGCGTGTGTGGACCAAATGCTTTCATGCAACAATCAATAACGATATTACTTGACGTGTGCAATACAGTTCTATACTTTCATTTGAGCCATATTGAAAACACTTGCATTATTAAGTTGCGGAAGGAACTTTATGCGAACGTTTGATCGGTCTGTGTGTGTGTGTGTCCTGGTGTTTCCTAGTGATACCTCCTGAACTCATTTATGTCCTCTATTGGAAACCATATTTATTAAAAAGAAACTTTAGTTTACGACTCTGTCTGTCTGTGTGTGTGTGACTCACTCATCACACACAACTTCGTTCTTGTCACTCACCACACGTATACTACAGAGAAAAACTAAAAGCAGCGGAAGTTCCTTCTTTACATTCGTTTACAAACGGTTTTTTTTCAACAATGAATCTGTATAGTATAGGGTCTGACAATAAAGTAATTACATTACATTACCTTACATTACACTAATTTAACGCTTTCAAATTTTATACACTCGTTCTTGGGATATATAGAAAGTCATTACGTCGAACAAATCGGATACCCCAACTGGAGGTAGGGTATAACACTTTGGTTTGTCATCACAATCGCTAGTGAACTCATTAAGATTAAATATGTTGAAACTTTATACACGTGTTCTTGGGAGCTAAAGAAAGTTATTGTATTCGACACCATAGCGCTATCTATCCGTCCCATTCGCAACATAGTTAGACCCATGTTTTACCACGGTTTATTTGTCAAGCAAATATCTATGCAGCCAATTTTGTAAATCCAATTGAGATGCGGAATTAATAAGAATGGCTGTTTCATAATTCCCTTTTGTAGAAATAGATCGGATTCCTAAAGTTACTTCCATGTTACAAAAGTAAGTTCATATGTCTAAGGGATTAGTCACAATAATCTGATTAAGATATTGATTCGGATATCAGTCAAGTCAAATACACACCCACGTTATTATTAACTCTCACTCAGATTTTAGGTAGGTATTAGCGAATGTCAGAACCGTAAGAAGCTCAAAGGATGTCAAGCATTTATCAGTCCTGTCAGTGTTAGAGAAATTTCTAATCTTTCAGTTTCCAATTTCCCAACGAAATAATTATTCTCTTCTTTATAGATTTACATGTTTCCATGGTAGTATTAAAATTTCAGAGATTTAAAGCAAATCTGGGTGTAATCATATAAAAATTAGATTCTTGATGAAATGCAACAAAAAGGTTATGGCAATTTTGGATACTAGGATTCTCTTTTGCGAAAATTACTTCGAATGGAAATGATCCAACAAGTAAATACGCAGTAAGTATGAGACGTGATTTATTTTTTAGTTATTTTTCAGACACCTTGCACTGGCAATGAGCCATTTTTTTCGTTCGACCAATAAGATGTTCAAGTCCATGATAATGGGGTCTACTAAAATGACATTTTATAGGTAGCTTCTATGATATTCTGTCACTGACATACATTACATAAAAAATGATAAGACTTATTTAATAGTGTCTGTTCATGAAAACGAATTGGAAATCCGTGAACCTTAAATATGTCTTTTCTTTCGTTTTATTGTTCTTGTCTCTTTGTCTCGAATAAGAAATATACCTGCCAAGAACAGGAACGTATGCCATTTAGTATTTAGTCACTGTGACAGTTTGTCAAGTTAAAATAAAATGCGAGCACTAAGACTAGAAAATCTTTCCTTAGCCGCCAACAATATTGATTTGGTCTCTTTTATTTGACGAAGGAGACAGGAAACTTCTAAAAACATTTGAATTGGAGATGCCTTTGAATAAATTACAGTATTCCTGAGGAAAATTAGTTTTTGACCATGCATGTTTGATGCTATTTCTTGACACCATGTGTAGAATTTAGAAAATAATATACATTATGGATAAAAAAAGGACGATGTAATTACAAGGCACTTCTTGCACAGAAGATTTTTAGGTTTACAGATCTAATCTGAAGAAGTTTTATTTTCTACTAACTAAGTACTAACATGTTTTACATGCATTTTAAAGTACTTGTACAGTAAATTATGTTAGACGACCATTATATTATTTTACGTAACTTTTAATCAGACTCAGAATACAACTGCGGAAATAGAAATAGTATTACTGTGGACTTTTCTGTAATTCAATCCTGTACTAAATAAATTTACACAGCTTTCTTTTCCTTCTGTGTTATTTAGTTGAAAATGTTTGCGAGTGCAGTCATAGGAAAAAATTGGAAAACTAAAACGGAAATGTAAAAAAGTCAAACAGTGAAATACTGTGTATTTAAAACTTTGAAATGAAGCAGATATTTATTTCTCACTTTTTACTTTAGGGAAAAACTTAAACTTAGAATAAGAACTAGTCCTAACTCCTAAGGCTTCCTCAATTTCATTCGGAAAAAGTTGAATTATGATTACTACCACGGTTTGTGATGAGAATTACTAGCTACCACATATAAATAATTTTAAAGTTTCTTCTTCTCTAATATAGTAATATTTCAAATAGCCTAGTGCACTAGTTTCTGATATGTTAACCCTGTAAGCTAACCATGCGATTGCAATTCATCAGAAAAATAATTGCTCATACTGCACAGCTAAATGTAAATCCTCATAATTTACCATTAATCTTCTTGCAAGTAAAAATAATCTATTCAGGTCCCTTGGCCTTTTAAGAAATAATTTAAATGCATCTAGGGTGTGATTTCGAAAGACTCGGTTAGAAAAGTTAAAACAATAATATGCACATAAGATTTAGTAGCGTGGCCATACAGCATTTAAAAGCGTTTGAGCTTTGGAAATAATTTCGTATGTAACTTGAGCTCCATTGAAAGCTATGATAATATAAACCATTATAAACAAATGCATATAACAAAGTACCGGAACGAATGCAAAAAGTGACTTGAACTGTCCAGCACTCGAACTCTTGACTCGTTTGTCATAGGCTAAACATTTGTGCTACGACATTAAGGTGAGAATGGATTGCAGCCCAACATGTGCTGAACATAATATTTCTGTACTATCATTGTATTAAAAAAATAAACCGTTTGTAAACGAATGTAACGAAGAGGGAACTTGCGCAGTTTTTAGTTTTCTTTGTAGTATGTGTGGTGAGTGACTGGAACGAAGTTGTGTGTGATGAGTGAGTGTGGAAATGGAAGACACACACAGGAAAGACAGAAAAAGTCATTCATTTACATAAAGAGTAAAACTAAAGTTCCCCCTTAATAATAGTAAAAAATTAAAATTTTCAGCCTTACGAACAGTTTGAAACAAAAAAAAGAAATCCCAATTGTTGACATCTTAGTATTAAATGAAAAAATTACTGAACGTCGTATATATTTTAATGCGTCTATGAGATGTACATAGCACAATTTTCTGCCAACAGAAGGACGAACAGATAGACAGATTGTTTATTTGCATAAAGCACCGTTACAGTAGTTACACATTTGAAGAATTGCCTCCATTTCCAGGAGTAATAAATAGTTAGCAACCTGAAGTGCAAGTGATAAATGAAAAGCAATTATATGAAATTGGTTTCATACATATCCATGTCTTTAGTTTTGTAGTTAGTACACTACAGACTACACTTATATTATATGGATACTTATACGTAATTATTGCTGCCATGCATTTATTATAATGTACACAGCAGTAGTAGTGACATTTTCATTTGAGTATGTACCTTAGTACATTATTCATTATTGTTATCGTCCATTTTACTAACCACAACTTTAGTGTCAGTCGTAAAGTGAGTTAACAGTTTTTTGTTGCTGCAACAGTGTGAATTAAAGTGACTGCACTGAGCTGTCGTGACCATATTGACTGAAATGGCTGGAGTTGAGTGAAAAGGGAAGACGGGGAGCCGAGGACTATGGAGCGGATCTAGAGGAGACCACCTACACTGAAATTTTTTAGCAGATGCAGAGGCAGAATGGATGATTATGATCAGCAGCTGTTTAGCTCGTTAGGTAGGAAGATAAAAGAGTAAACTTAGTTGAAATGTAGTGCACGGCAGAAGAACAAGGAATCCGTCCACGCCACCATCTCCATCACACACAGTCATGTAACATAAAATTGTTAACTACCTATCAACATACCTAGAATTGCCAAATTGCCATCCATTCCTCGCCTCCCTCTCTCACAAACTATTTGCAGGCATCAATGAAAAGCGTCGCAGACTCATGTGAAGTCGCAAAGTGATGGAATACTCTAATGTCTGCCTATCACAGCGAGAGCGTATGCAAAGGCTAACGACGACAAGGAAATCATATTAAATCATGCAGTTCAATAAGGAATCCTCCACGGATCCTCTGCTCCATTTCCCAATTTCCCTTTAATCATCTATATCTACAGAATGCTAAAAGATCGAACCGTTAAAGAGAGCACACACCTGAAGGTCATTTGCAGCGCCAAAACTATAAAGATTTCAGCTCATTTTACGGACAATGGCGCAACCATTAAAGTTTACAGCATTTACAGCAAGAAGACTACAGAAGTTCTTCTAATCCAGCAAATTGAAATATATTCTATAAAAAAGATTCTGCCTTTCATTTGACCTGACATGGAAATTAAACAATTTAACTGTGATTTTTAATACACCTCAACATTTAAAAGTTAGCATCAAAAAATGTTACAGCCGGTTGACTACCTCAAAATTGCAACTACACTTTCTCACTGACTGCAAGATAGAGCATATGACAAAAACTCGAAGGACCAACCTTAACTAGCATGCAAGGACCAAATATTGATGTCGCCAATTGATAGCAAATGTCATAAAAGTGTATTTTTTAGATTAAAAAATTCGAAAAATTTTTCTCAGCCTTCGAATTAATGTTTAGAAACTGTGGGATGATTAATCAAGAGTCAAATTTTTGTTACCCTGGTGGTGACAATGGAAAGCATGTTAAAATCTCAAGTGTTTTAAGCAGATAAAAATTGAGAATCTTGGGACAAGCCAACACATTGATGAATATATTCATTAATGTGTCATTTAGCTATGATATATCATAGCTGTGTTATTATGCGTACCTATATATAGTAATATTATGAGCCAGCATCTGAAAAACATAATGAATGAAATATTATTATAATGAACAGAGTATTGAGTGTGCCGTATGTATGCCTGCCGTTTATTGCCGTAAATGCCGCACGATTTTTAATTGCGGCATGCCGTTAATGCCGTAAAAGCCGTAAATATATGTATATATGTAAATTATACATACATACATCATCTTTACGGCGTTTACGGCTTTTGCGGCATTTATGACATTTACGGCATTTACGGCATGCGGCAACAAAAAATATTTTACGGCATGCCGACTTTATACTCTGATAATGAATGTCAGGGCTTTTTCATTTCAAAAAAATGTTAGCTGTTACATGTGAATGAATATTGTGCTCAGGGCAATTATGTTATGTAATAATGAGAAAAAGATTACTTCACCGTTATGGTTTAAATAGTAAATTTGCCCTGGTTGTAATAAGCAACATATTCCTAGCTGTTAGAGAAGTCATTTCGCATATTACGTTTTTGTAATATCAATGATTAGGTAGAAACATAGTTGCAAAAGTTTTCTGTTCTTGGGAAGAAAATATCATAAAACCTTGCAAGGTTACAGTGCATTTTGCATACGCACGAAGTCGAACCTTCCATTCCCCTAGACATGAGTATCGATTCCCAAGTGGCCCCTAAGAAGTTACATTTTATTACAACGCTAAGCACATGACTAATTTACTTTAGATACATTTACATGGACTTCGTTAAGTGAAAGAAGAGATGTGGGCTTTGCCGCAAATGACGTCTGTTCGTTTCCTGTCCAGCTTCAGCTACTACTCCTGAGAAATTCTATGACCTCCACACATGATGTGTGTGCCACTAGAATCACTCTCATGGTGCTATGCATGTAAGTGACGTACTTTTACGACAAAAAGTGACGTGATTTGCACGAGTAGGACTGGGGGGAAAGCAACAGTAACAGCACAGTAACAGTACCTACACAAATACTGCTACATATTACGTATATTTGTGTAAGAACATATTGTGTGTAGGCAGTAGCTTTACTTAGCGGATATTTTATGCAGTAACAAGTATGCAAGATTTAGGTGATGCACAGTCCTCCTGCACGTAGCTACACACCATATACGCAAAACCCTTATGCAAACGGCATAATATTGGCTCAAGACTTTTCAAAATAGAATATTAGCTGCAGAGCCATGAACTGATAACGCTAATCCTTCAATTCGATGAAAGGATCTTCTGAACTATTTTTTTCCTTTGAAGATCTAACACTTTTAGTCGACTGAAAGAATCTTTAGCAATAGCCGCGTTACATAGCATCCTTTCATTCTTTAGAAGCCATCTTTCAGAATTAAAATTTGTTGTAACTATTTTACATCGGTTAAAAACGCATAGCAGATTATTGACACCTTTCTATGCCATACTACTAAGTCTGCTTTCGAACAAGATCTAATTATTGAAAAAAATATTATAATTCATCCATGCATGCGGCTTTAGCATGTAGAAAAGAACTCTTTACTCGTATAACTAATATTTTTCGCCATGAATTCTAACCTTCAGTCTGCAGGGTGCTTATATAGACTGTACTTAGATTTTTGAAATATGGCAGAAATAATTTTAAAGGGAAATAAGCTACCACTTCCAATTAAATATCTCTTTTATCGATGAACTACCTACTTAAAATTATGTCTTCACAGACCGCTGCAATTACAGATCCTCAAGGATTATGTATAGTCTTTATAATATACAATATTGATGTATATTTATATATATATATACTGCAGTGTATTTAATAAAAATTGTTAGTTGAAACGCTGTTTATGGCTACAGGTTAGAATTAAAATGTGTATCGTTAATCCGAATGTACAGATTTTCCGATATTTTCTCGATATGAAAATGGTTTAATATGGTTCACTCTGGAGTATATTATATAATATCCATCCCAGAAGAAAGTGCATTTATGACATTTACATTTCCATTGTGACAAGGCGCGATGAATCATTCTATTCTTATGCTGACAGGAGTACCTATCTGTCACTAGATTTTTGTGTAGAAGCATGGAAGAGCAGAGAACCCCTCCCAATACATCATCAACATCCTGAAGAGAGTTTTTTCTAAGAACAAAGCAGGTTGTCATTATGAACATGAAATGTATGTCGTTACAAAATGAATTTTCTACTCGAGAGATTTTCAGGTACTACTACAAAGTTATATGTCAAGAACTCCTAGCTTAGAAGTACATTATGAAAAAGCAATATTGCTTTATTCTCGTCAGATGTACAAAACTCAGTTGGGTTCAAGTATTCTCTTTTGATACTTATGTTTCTCTATCCAAAGCTCCTCGTCAATCTGCTAGCTCCCTAACCCTGAGAATATTTCTGAGGCTCCTAGAAATTGTTTTGTCATGACTCTAAAAAACATTTCCGTTCAGATACAGTAAATAGTAAATCGGATGTGACAACAACTGAAAAAAAAACGTTACATAACCAAGAAAAAATTTGAAAGTTAAATCTGAATTCATAATTGCCCAATTAGGGAAACCGAAAATAATATAAGCTATTCTAAATAATATGTTGAATGTATAATAAAGAGATTTATTTCTTTCTACTAGTTCAATATAATTCTTAAAAGGGATTTCCAGCATGTTACGTTACTAGGACAGAAGCAACGGAGAGGACTGAAATTAAGTAGCAGAGTGCATAAAATAGGATTTGACATCACAGAATGGAAGTAGAGGATGAAAGGTAACGTTTTTGGATGAGTATTTAATGGAAGGTGACGGGGACATGATGGTAGAATGAATTTGTATCTTGCCGTTACCAGCTAGCCATCCACAAGTTGCATTTCCACAATTTGCAGGTTGAGTGGAATGATCAAGTACAAATACAAGTGATTCACAGACGATTCGAGGAGTGTGTGTTTTTCGATTAGGCAAAAGAGAAACTATAACGAAATTGCCAGCTAACACTCAAAACCATTAGGCGAAGATTGAATATCCTATGACGTTCGTCACCTCCTATACAATTATACTCTATTACTGACAGACACTTGTCATAGGAAATGGGAACTTTGTCAGAACGTTACATTATAACCTAATGATGCTTCCCTTTATACTATATTTACATTACACCACAGACTTGGAGTTGTACCGTAAAGAGAGCAATAATGTTCTCGGGTTAGTAGCAAAACAATATTTTATAGAGGAAAGAATAGTAATCCTTCTAACAAAACTATCTACTCATTCATTCATATTCATTAGAAAAATAGACATTTTAAAGAAAGCAAATACTTTTTTATTGAATTTTGTATTAAATCTATCCAATTGCGTAAAACTTTGTGGTGTACTAATACTTGGTTTAACCCACACCTAGGTATTGTGCCCTGAAAACAGTTTTGTTAAATAGCCGAATTTAATTTGTAAGGAAATTAGCAATTTATCAATTGTATTAAATTATTTCCATCAGATGCAGCATCAGAGCTTTTTGTGGCATTAAACTATCTAGACAGGGAAACCGCATTTGTATTCCCAGAAATAGAACGTCTATCCCTAAATAACTGAGTTTTACGTATGTGGCTTTAACTTATACAAGGTTAGAGGATGTTATGTGTTTTTTAAACGGAGGCTAAAACTCCTGGCTCACAATCGAGGGAAATTAGAAGGAAGGCGAGCGTTTAGGATTTAGGATACAGAATGATGGTAATACTCATTGGCTATTACTTTGGTGTGTACTTCACACATCATTTCATTCGTATGTAACATGGCAATCAAACAAGAAGGCTAAAGGATATTACATTTACGTATAGCAGAAGATATTGCCTTGCTCGCACATATAAACACACTGACATTACTATTATGTCTACATATATGTCTGTTGGCTCTGCTCCCCGTTTCTTTCTCGCAGATAGGCAACTAATGAATCCCGAGGAAAACTCACTAACTCTGAAACTGAAGCAGAAACTAAGGGCAAGGCATTCACTATCATTGCAAATAGCCAACTGCACACTGTGGCTCTTATTAGACGACAAGTAAATAGTTCAGAGTTACGCTATCAAAGTATATGGATTGCTTGCATCCTCCACGTACGCAGGGTTTCTTTATCGAATAATTTTGTTACTGAAGCCACAATGTGACCCGTATACTTTTCTACCACCAGTGCCATCACCTTAATCAGCTAATGGTCAAATTAGAGACAGATGTTGAAATGTAAATTGGTGAAAACAGTCTAATATGCAAATTGTTGGCTAATATTGAATTAAAAAGGGAAAATTAAGGAGATGAGAGGTTTCTGACGAGCTAGAATATTTGAAATAGGAATCCTCTTAAATATCATTAGGATAAATAGTAATAGATGCAAATTAGTCACTAATATTAGATTGTAAAATGAAACAGGTAGAATAATTAAAATTAGGATGTTATTTAACGAGGATGGAGCTGTATATTGGGCAAAGGTCTAAATCCACAAATTCAGTCATGCCAGACTAATATGAAGACAGAAAAAGGAGGAAGGATGGATGGATGGAATGAGCTCCAAATATTTGCACGACTGCACGTATGCGTTGCGTAACTAACAAAGTGTAGAGTTAATCAGTGCCTTTAATAGTGAGCAACAGATTCCTACGTAATGGTACACAAGAGAAAGTTTTCGATCGGGATGATGCTGGCAAATAAATTACACAAGGCTACATCTGTGCAATAAATGTTAGTGGAAAGTAGTGTAATTAGGCATTACACATAATGCTTAGGCATTACGTGTAAGACACTTAATGCCGAAAAACGCCAAGCACTACCCGTAACGCTGACGGATTATACTAATTCCAAAAACTCCTCAGTCACACATTGGAAAATCTAATAGAAACTCAACAATACACCTTGAACATTAATATATACAAATGTCAGGAGTGGGCTATCCATTCTAGATCACATTGAAATAAAAATTTCAATTCAATATTATATCGGAGTATCATCTACCAACGTCTTAGCATACTTTATTATGACAGTAGAATCAAAAATTAATCAATCACGTTGCTGCACCAATTAAAAACTAAAAGAAAATATATGAATCATTTAGTGAACATTTTTGGAGCTATTTTTATATTGCAGTACGATAATGGTATAGAATTCGCAAATCAGGAACTATAAGCAGACAGACCAATTTCATAGGTTTCTGTTGTAGGTACCTGTAAATAGGGGATCAAAGTAGCTGTAGCAAATTTTGCCAAAGTGGTGATGTCTAGGCGTTACCGGTAATGCCTAATTACACTTAGTACCGCTAACACATACATGGATACAAATACGCCGTTAGTTAATTGTAGTGCGGGGCGATGTGACAAGTCTCAAATTAAAACTATTAAGAGTTAATGTGCGCATTACGGCCGTGGACGACTACTAGTCATAGGATAACGGGAAAATTCCAACACCACTACAATGTGATTTATTTATTTAGTGAATGGATGGAATGAAGTAAGGAGAGAAATGATGACATATGCTCGGAATTTTAATTGAAGAGGATTTGATTTGTGCAAGTGGTAGGTTGGGACGTGGGGAAAATTGCTAATTAATTCTGTGAGACTTCAACTGCGTTACACTGACGAAGATGTCAGATGTAGGGATTTATTTATTTATTTGAAAAGAGAGAAAGAGAGAGAGAGCTACTTTTGAAGGGGACGAGTTAATTTGATAAGATGCAGTAAACAGATAGAGAATAATATAATGTCTAAGTTGATGCACGTGAATTGATTAGTCAGGGTTGGGCTGGAACATTGCAAATGACACTGCAGGCTGGAAAGGGCACGAGGAAAAGAAAATGAAAGAGGAAAGCAATTACATGTCTGCTAATAAAGAGCTTGTGAGATTTTGCAAAGGACAAAGAGTAAAGAGAAGCGTAGAAGTGAAACTACAAAAGAGAGAGAGAGAGAGAGAGAGAACATTATTCCTTACGTATGAGAAATTGTAGAGAGAAAGGGAGAGAGAGAGAGACTTGACGAATGATGAGATTTGATGGAAGAAAGTATATCTGTAATGTAGTAGAAGTAGTAAATGGCAGTAGTAGTAAGTAGGGTAGTGACTGAGTAGTAGAGGAGTGAGAAATATTCTACGGATGTGTATGTACACGAGGAGAAGTTGTCGAGCAGATATTTATCTTCTCTCTTTTGAGAATGTCGGGAAGAGGCCGGATCGGGAGTGGGAATCAGTAAAACTAAATGTTCACTTGTTTATGTTCAAGATCTTGATTTGATTTCAGTGGACTTGAGATGGAATTGAGATAGTTACACGTACGAGGAGAGGACTAGGAGGGAAATAATGTTGACTTTATTGTAGAGGGAGTGGGAGAAGAGAAAGAGGAGGAAGACTCCTCTCCAAAACTTGCAATTACAAACAAGATAACAATCCTGTTTTCACTGGATGTGAATATGCAGGAGTTGAGCTCGGAATTTTCGCAGAGATATGTATGGTAGGGTGTGTGTTGTAGCCAGGAGAGTGAGTGCACAACAGACAGCTCTCTTCCTTTCCTTAGTCAAGAGAAACAAAAGATGACTTGCCTCGTTTCCTACACTTTAGCCAGACTGTCAATTTGTAATTGTGGTTTGGCCAAACTTACGTAACTGAAATGGGTAACTTTGTAGGAGTTTATGTGGTATCTATGTAAAGTATGCTTCTGGCTTTGTTTTCAATTTTCCAGCAATGACTCACTCACATCACATCCACCTCCCTCCACTTCCACACACAATAAGTGCAGAACTATTGAGACAAGACAGTTGTTGCAGCTTGTTCTCAGGGCTGAGTATCAATGTGTGTGGCTCCAGCTCCCACTCTGCTCACTCCTCGCTCCTATCACTATCTCCTCTCCACAAATCTACCAATAGAGCCAAAAGACTCACTAATTCCCAATGCTATTGTACTGTACATCTAGAGCAGAAAGTTAAGTAGGAATCCACAAGTACCACTACCCTACTCTCCTACTCTCACACAACTCACCTAAGAATACCTACCTACCTAGCTGTCCAAAAACTACATCATTATTCTCCTACTCTCCTCATCCTCACCTTCCAAACATATAATTACTTCCCAAACATTTCATTACTTACCAGTCCACTCATAAATCCCTTTCCAACAATATGTTATGCCAATTATTAACTCCTAAACAATTCACTCTCTCTTTTCATGCACAACGGATTATACTCCAAAATAGTTACTCAATTAATCCCCAGTCTTTACAAATATATTTAGTAGTTATCCTCTCCTTTCACAATATATTTCCAACTGTGAATAATATATATCTATTATTCCCTTCAACTTACTATCCTCCAGTCGTAGCTATATAGCTCCACGAACGAACATTTATTATATATGACCAGTTCAGGTAGAGACTTACCCAACGGCTCAACCTTCCTTACCTCTCATTCTCGGCTAAAAGCACTTTATATAATTATATTCAGTTTTATATAATTAAATTTATTCCTTTATAGCAACATTAAATCTAGATGAAAGAAAAGATATTATATTTCACAATGCATATCGTTGTGCTAAATATATATGTATAAAAATAACCTTTTTTTTACATAAGGTTCTTTCACAATTCACCCCGGTTATGATGGGACGAGAAATTGATTATTTTCTGAACAAGTAATTTTAATTTTCGAAAACAGCTAAATTAATATAACTCTTAGGATATTTTCAGTAATTATACTATGTTGGTATTTATGACTACACTAGTAGAAAGTTGATAACAACGTGCCCACATGTCCATGATACAGATACAGACTAAACTATCAGAAGAGTAGGAGAGTATACTATTGTGGAAGTAGGCTAGAACATTTAGATAAACATTGCACTCCAGAAGTAAGTGGATGAAACACTTAATGAATTTCACTTGTGTGTCTGCAACCCAATATTATTATTGTTTGCTTTTGTAAGGATGCGACTACAGCGTTAAATAGCAGTAACGCTTTGCAGCTCAACTGAGCTGCTATGACTAAATGTGGCCTTTACGCTGTTAGGTAATAGAACATTGAAATGAATGCGGAATGTATGGAGAATTAGATTATAATATCAATGTGGTAATTGATCTAAATATGAGACAGCTCTGGTATGGGCAATTAAAATGTAGGAAACTAGATTTAAAAATAATCTACGTTAATTTATCCGTGTAATAAAATGAGTTTCACTTTCAATGAGCTCCGTACAAATAACAGTGGGAAAAGAGAGAGAGAGCGAGAGACAGAAATTGGGCGGCTTCTTTGCCCACTAACACAGTTTGTGGAGATGACAAGTAGTTGAGGAGTGAGTTAGAAAATGAGTGACACAGAAAGGAGAGAAGGCTCTGGCAGATTGGCAATGTGTCCTGAGTGACAAGGGAGAGAGAATGTTAGTGTTCACAGTTGCTGGAGAAGAGAGAGCGAGAGAGAGAGAGGCAAGGAATGCAGGCTGGAGATTAGTAGATTAGTCGGAGAGCAGTTAGCTACTGGGACTGGATAGTGGAGTGTGTGTGAGAGAGAAGAGTTAGTTGTCTGTGCTGGAGACGAGAGTTGAGCTGGAGGAAGGAGACGTGTACTTGACTCCAGTTCAGTTCGTCAGAAAGAGAGTTGTGAGCAAGAGTTGGGATTCGTTGCGTATATTATTCGTAGAGCTGGCTGGGATGATGCTGTGGATATTGCAGGAGAGCCTAGGCCAAGAGAGAGCATAAGGAAGGAGAACGAACGCACATGTCAGAAAGGGAGAGAGACCACCTCACGGAACTTTGTATCTAGTGCAAGAATCCAACCTGCTGCTTTCTATACTCACTTATCATGATGATGACTACGTACTTACTTACACTGCTCCATAATACATGGAGAGAACGGAGAGAACGGAGAGAGAGAGAGAGTGGATGTATTTTTTCCGCAGAGTCACAATGTTCATTACTTATCTTTAGCTGGGAAGGAAGGATTTCTGTTATCTGTTCGCTGAATCCCATGCTTTGCCTCTCTCCTTCTGTTCCTGCTTCTTAGTCCCTCCTATGTCCTTTCTCTCTCCGTGCACGCAGAGAAGTGAGTGTAAGTGTACACAGGGCCAGCTCTGTCTTTCACTGCAGCTCTATGTACAGGATGCAGGTGAAGAGTCTACAGCGTTTGTTTGTCAGAGCGTAAACATGCCATACCAGGTAACCACAAAAGGAAATTCGGGCTCAGTGTTTCAGCAAGCGGAACAACAGGAGTCTATCCAATAAAACTCTTCTACGTGCACGGGAGAGAGAGGCAGAGAGAAAGGGAGATGTGTAATGGGAACGTTTACCTTCATCCGCCACAACCTTCCATCCCACCAACTCCTTTCACACAAATACACACAAAAATAATTGCTTTATTCCACAGATATGCCCCCTGCCCAATTGTAGTTACTGCCGCTAAACTGAAATTAAGTCCTCAGTCTCACTGCTACACACTCAGCATGGACGGAGCCTTGCCTTGGACCAGCGGAATTAAACCACCAGCTGCTCACCTCTTTTCTCTCGCTTTCCCCAACTTTCTCCCTTTCTTTTACGCCTGTGTCTCTTCTGCCCTTCTGGGCGAGTTTTTGTTCCTCCGTCTGCATAGCCAAATAGTTGACAGGACAGAAGAATGTGGCCGAACAGAGCGGAGTCCTTTTATTCCCAACATTACTGCCGTGCACTTTCTCTCCTGCATCTGCA
Source organism: Tomocerus minor (assembly GCA_009936455.2). Lineage (NCBI taxonomy): Eukaryota > Metazoa > Arthropoda > Collembola > Entomobryomorpha > Tomoceridae > Tomocerus > Tomocerus minor. The sequence goes on along the minus strand of JAAAYG020023955.1, from coordinate 27,890 downwards.
TTTATTTCACTTAGAAAGCCCCAGACGGTCATGGACGAGAGAGCAACTAAAATTCTCTCTCTCTCTCTCTCTCTCTCTCTTCTGTCACTTAGGTTAAAGTGTAACAGGTTGTTTTCTTTGACTATTTATATAGCACATGAATTGAATATTACAATGGAGCTTTTTGTGTAGCTTTGGAGACTGGAGGGGGATTCCTGATGGGTGATGACATTTCTTTCCCTCTACTTCAAAAATTTAGGTCGATAGATAAATCCTGAACGGATGTCATTTTACACCAATTGACGATCGATTTTCTTTCCCGGCCTTTCCCCACCAAAAACCATTTTTGCACACACAAAGTTTTCATCATATCCTTATTTTTCTTTCATTCACAGACATTGTAACAGGTGGCAAAATCCAGACAGCTCTCTCTTTCTCCTATCATCTATTAACCTCTACCGTAGGATATTATTATAGAGAGAATCCCCCCTTAAGTATCTCTATGTAAATCCTTAAATGTACAACTCACCTTTACACAACTTCTACTTAGCCTATCCTTCCTATCCCTCCCTCCCGCTCTACAAACTTTCTCCTTTCATCCACTTTCTTTCATAACTTGTCTTTTAGCGTCTACAATCTGATATCTTAGAACGACATCATGACGCCCCTTTCACAACTGATAAGTAAACTGATAAATTGACGAAAACTACTGTTAAAACTTCCTCTGTCGCTTAGCCCCGCAACGACCATTATGTGCCGGGCCTTTAAACATACAATTTATATGCTTTCACTTCAACTCAGAAAATGCTATCTATTAGTGGAAACTGCTAGCAATTAATTAATTCCTCTTCTAATATTTTACATAATTTTTTCCCAGAATTCATCAGCTTAGTTTCTAAATTCCCAAGTTGAAACTTGTCTCGGGGAATTTAATCGAAAAATTACATTTAGGAAGTGAAAGCTGTTTTTTGACGCTATTTATATTTGACTGGTGGAGAGAGATAGGAAGATCCTTAGAATAGAGTGACTAGGGAAAAGATTTCATAGACACGCCTTAATTGTGTGTCATGAGAAGTGGCTTTTAAGTAAACCAACAGAATCTCCAAATAATCTGATGTGATAAAAGTAAGTAGTTCATCGAGTGCGTGAGCAATGTGCATTGTGCACACTAGCAGATATAGGACACTAGACTACAGACACGTTGCTCATCTTCAAAAAAGGATAAAATGTGGCAGTAGAAGATACATCTTTGTAGTTCAAGAACTGAAATGCATTGAAATAGTAACTTTATAGAATATTGTATATGGTAATGGGGGAAATAGGTGGAAATATATTGTTATTGTGTGAAAAGTGTCAGAAAATGGCGGGTAATTATCTGGCAATTAATTAGGCACTAACGATGGATGGGGGAAAATTAATGAGAGGCGATGAGCGTGGAACTATGGTGTTTAAATGTTTGGGAGTTTGAGATGAAGAATTTAATGTTTGGAAGGATATGGATGGAGAGCAGGTGGATTTATTGGAGAAATAGTGGATTTAGGTAGTAAAGTGGGAGGATGATCGGCATATGTCGCTCCAATTATTTCTTCAGGACTGGGTAATGGTCTTGACTGTTGGCTGTGAACTAAAAGAGAGATGGGTGGGCAACGTGCATTAGAGAGGGGAAAGGGGAAGTAATTCCCAAGACAGTAACAAGACCTCAAATATCAATTTGCATGTTGAGCCGGAGTTGTAAATGGAGAAAAAGGAGGTTGCCCTCCTCTGGATAGGGTGAGACGGCTGCTGTGCATAAATTTTGCAAAGACAGTATTTGATGTGTGTGTAGGTAGGTCTAAGGCTCTGGTAAACACACTTAATATGCACTTGAGTATATTGCAGGTGAAAATAAGGAAGAGGATGAGGCTGGTCCAGCTCCTGGCTTGTCTCTGACTGTGGAAATAGTTATTTACTCTGGCAAACAAGAGAGCGGCTAGGAGTTTGTGGAAATCAGTGGAGAAGACGAAAGCATGCCAGGGAAACACATGTCTACGTATGTCTGGGTAATTTAATGCAAGCGTAGAATTTCTTTCAGCTCTCTGCTTTTCCCTTCCAGCCAAACTGAAGCTGAGTGCACTGAACATATGGGAAGGATATTTGCAGACTCCAACTTGGAGCTTTGACTCGACTTAAGTCAAGTACGTACAATGCTACAAGCCTAAGCTAAGGTCAATATTATGTCTGTACTCTGCACGCAAATATATTACATAATGTATCTGCTATCTTTCCCACTCACTACGTCGACCCACCTTCGTTATTACATCAGGCAACTCTTATATAATGCACGGACTTCTATTTATACCTACTTTCCTCTCCCCACCCCTACAATCCCCAAATAAATGCGATAAAATCTTCTAGCGGTCACTAGAATGTTTTAATTCTCAATGCTCAATGCTATAATAGTCACGAATATTATAGCGTCCCCCACCGTCCAACGCTCAAACTCCTATCAGCAAACGCTCTTTTATCTCATGCTACCTACATATTACTCTACTTCCAATCTTTCGCAGAAATTTTAATTTCATGGCCAAATCTTTTTATTACAACCTACTCCAGTTAATTTAACTCATTTACAACATTTTATCGATCGGCATTCCATTAATTCTCCAAGAAAGGCAAAAGAATTCTGAGACAAGTGCACGGGAAAAGATGTTGAGCCTCAACACGAGCCACAATGATATTCCTATTCCGTATAATAGGACTCTGGAGAAATTCAACATTGTAAGAAAGTGAATTTTTTGACATTCGACTAATAGAGAGGTAATAAAATGATGTTTTAACTTACTTGTCCAGACTGTAAAGAGTCTCTATATGCTGTGCGGGGATTTATGATGGGGAGCGTTGGACGCAGTTAAATATTAAATATGCCTGAGAAAACACTCTTGAGAAATCCTTCGCCGCGTGCCCCTCACTACTCAAGTGGAATTTAAATTTAGCTACACACACAGCAAAGAAATTGTGGAGAAAGTAAGGAGGGAAAGCCTTTGTTTACCAGAATTGAGTATAGGAAGCAATTTTTAACATATTCTGTTCATTGCCATTCAAAATAAGTTATTCCGACGTCCTTTTGATAAATATGGCAAGAAATAATCGCCTGAATACTAATCCAACGTGATATCCTTCCTTACAATACTCGACACCATTTATACGGAATATTTTATTAGCGGATTTAAATCCCCAGAGCAGACCATTATATCGATGAAATACTATCACCGAAACTCCACCTTTGGAAACTAAATCCCACACATACATAAAAATCTCTCACCCACGCTAGTTCTTTTACTCGTAGTTCGAGTAGGTGCAAATAAACGAAATATTTCTACATAGTTCTTCTATGTTTCTCGCTCCGTTAAGCCTACAGGGTGATGCAGTGAAAGCATTCTTAGAATTTTCTTTTTTCACGTAATCATAGCACAATTACCCCGGTGGCCCAAACAAATATTTTGATATTGCGAAATATTTGAAATCAATAAATGAAAGTCGATTTTGAATTTACATTTCAGGAGGTACTATGAGTGCTTTAATTAGCATTATACTGCATATATTGTAGGTACTTTCTTTAGTCATACATAAATATTACATTAATTTATATAATTAGGAAAATGTATAAGGATGTTTCGTAATAAGCTAATAATGAAGTGATGGTGCATCCGGAGCCTAAAGACAGTTTATTAGAGAAAAGAGATTGTTGTCACTACATCGATAAATGATTTGCATTGCCACGAAACATTCGGTAGTATAAATTAACTTTTAAGTAATATGCTAATGGACTGACTCTACAATAAGGAGCTCGACAGTGTTATTTTGATGGTGAATGGGAAACATAAATGGATTGGTAGGGAATGTATATGAGGAGGGATGAGGAAATAATGAAAGTTATTTGGGTAATTGAGATTAGAAGAGTAGGTTGCTAGGAGGGGGGAATAAATAATTTAGTCAGAGCAATAATAGAGCTAGGGACCGTATCATAATTGTGTGTGTCCAATAAATAAGTTACCTATGTACATCTGGAGGGTATGAAAAGGAGGAAAAGGCTCTGTGTTGAAATCTCTAGGCGCAGAGAGTGAGATTAAATGAATTCTGATTGTATGAAGCTGTTAGGAGAATGGAGCACGAGAAGAGCAGTGCAAAGAAATGATAGAATTATTATTAGGGAAGAGATTTTGAGACAGTAATGACAAGAGAGTGGACAAACTTTGCTTTCAGCTCTTTCGACTTGGATTATGATCAAATTGTGTGTAGCTGGGTATTATATTACGGCAGGATTCATAGAGCAGGGCTATACATCATAATAAGTATCCGTTAAGTTGATAGTTTGGAAGTTGGAATGAGAGGAGAGGGAGGACGGAGACCACACACATGCAGCAGAGCCGACTCAGAGGAGATTAGACGAGCGACTGAATAGACAAGTCAACTCTCTATAGCATCACCTACTTATTCTTCATGGGAAAGAGAAAGTCTGTTGTCTCTGCCTTCCCCTCACATAGCCAATTGAATGTGATACCCCCAAACCTCTTCCAGAACACATTTTTATACAATAAGACGACATCCCCGCCATAAGGACCAAATTCTTACAGACATTAGAATGCATTATTCTATAAGTAGCATACGGCCAAACTTTCAATCTTTCAGACGTCGTTTGTGAGACGCCAACATATCATCTCTCCAATCCTCGTTAGCATCTGTATACAGGGACATCCAGCCCATCCCTTCTCAATGCAGCTGAAAGCACTCGTCAAAGTTTCACTTGATGGCGAACACAGATTACACAAAAGACAACTTCCTTTTCCAGAAACAATTGCAGGACTTGTATTGCTTCATTATGTATACCTGTGAAATTTGAAGTGAAATTTGGAGTCTTTCGCAGCGTTCTGCGAAAGGAATTTTTTTTTCTCTGAAAATTGTTTTCTTCTAAATGGGATCATATTAGTAAAAAAAATTATGAAGAAAAGAAAAGGGAAAGCATTTATGAAAATTTTATTAATTGCGTGTAGGAATAAAATTTTTGCAGCATTGGCAATTTATTTATTATTACTAATTTGTATATGAGCATTATTTTATTAATCTTTAAAAGCACTAGGTACTGAAAATTTTATAAGACGTTGGAATAAGGAAACTAATGACATAGGTACCTACTTAAAATTTTAGTGTGTGATATTTTTGACTCTTGTGATTGTGACGATGAATTAAACCACTGGTGAAAGTTTCTTATGAAGGTTGATAAAAGAAATAAGGGTCACTATCATTTAATAGTAGTTCAATCATGATGAGAATATTCCCTATTTTTAAATGTTTAAAAGTAATTAGAGAGCTAATACACTCTTCGTTATTTTTTTTTTTGAAAATTCGAATTGTATGTAATCATGGAAAATATTTTCAGCGGCTAAAGTTAAAATGTAGCAATATGGAATGACTATTGTAAGTGGAGCAGTGAAATAAAATCACAAAATGTTTTTTTATTGTCTGTGTCAGTCTTCTGCAATACCCTGTAGAGATGCAAGGTAAATACAGTAGAGGAGATATATATTTCTGTAGCTGAATGCATAAAAGGGCCTCCCACAATTCTCTGTCAGATCTGTAGATAGGAGTACTAATGAAATCTTATTTTTCGCAAGTCTGCTGGTTGCACAGACTGAATTTGGTATTTGTGCACCGTTGAGTTCAGGTCCAGTGTAGCTGGGAGGAGGAGAAAGTTGTGCAAGTTGGGTATCAGTGGCTTGTGCACTCAAAAAATGCTTTCTCCTGGAAATATTGATAGCGTCTGACACTGTTTCTCGTTGGCTGCAGTTGGGCAGAGAAAGCTGGGAGGAAATTCCTGAACTTAATGTTTCTATAGCTGGGGAAATTGATAGAGTGGAGCGTGATAGAGAAAGAGAAAGCAACAGGCTTCCATCCAGCCAAATGGAGTAGGCTGTAGTTGTTTGGAGACAGTGCTGTGTTATTCTCTTGGCTGTTTCCTGTAAGTAGATTAGGACGTGGACATACTTAACCTGAAGTAGGAGCCGAGCTAGGGAGCACGAATGCATTAGGCTCTCTTTCTTCCTACGTGACGTCAGTGACGAGTCGTGGGAATTGGAGACTTCCTATGTCATATCTCTCATGAATTTTCGCAGAGGACACGCATAGAGGACACTCAGAGTATTAGCCCCTCACTACTTCTCCCTATCTCTCTCCCTGATATACCAATTACTTTTAAGAAGATGAAATCTCAAAAACAAACACAATTCAAATTGTTTTCTGTGATATCCTTTTATATCCTCTCAGCTTACATCTTTTGCATCTGTTTCCTTTCTGACTAATCAATTCTGTTGTCGCTACCATTCTCCTCTCCACGTTACTGACGTTTCCAAAGCATAGCTACCTTTCCAAAGATCATTCTATTCAACTTTCTAGAAATACACCAAGCACACGTCTACACAACTATTTATATAGATACACAGCAAAAATTCTATTTCTTAAGATGTTAGGTACCATAAATGATCAAAACTCTCTGGGCAATTGGACATATCATACTTACATATCATACGTCTTTATTTTATCGATTAATAAAGCACACGTACTATTGGATACTCATTAAAAATTTAAGTCAACTCAATACAATGGAAATATTATCTGTCCCAAATTCTCTGTCGCAATTATTTGTTTGAAAAAGTTTTCCTTCTTCTACTATAATTGCCAATTTGAAGAAACATTAAAATAATAACAGTTTGAGACCATTCGATTATTTTTTGTATCGAACAATGTAATTTCTGTTTTTATTCCAAGCCATTACTGATAGTACTAACATAATGCAGGCTGTTCCTTCCTTCTAAGTCATGTAGTTGAGATTCCTCTTCTAAGAAGAATATAAGGGAAAGTTTCTTTTTTATACAGTCTTTTTTAAATCATATTTCCCAGTGTTTCTGCAATCTAATTTCCCTGATGAACTACTCAATTTGTTATCAGTGAATGATGATGGAAAAATTAGCATGAAGTAATTAGTTGGAAGAGATTTGGATTTGCACTAGGAGGTAAGTAGCTATAAATTTTCAATGGGGGTTGCTACAATTAGCTAAGTCAGGTATCCTTTTGGGTAATAAAGAGCAAAGAGCTGGCAGTGCATTTGTGCGAAAAGTGTTTAATGAAGAAAGGATGGGTCCTGGGCTAGGTCGTGCGTGTAGTCTTGGGACTAAGTGGAAGAAGAAGTTAAGTCTGTCCAGAATGAGAGGCTAAGTTTCTCTCCCGTCCTCTCTTCCTGCCTTTATTCATCGCAATCCATTCGCTCGATATTTCTTTGCATCCTCATCCATCCATCTGACTTTACTTGACAGAATCAAAAGCAAACTCAAACAATCAGTTCTCCTCATCATTTATCTGCAAGCATTTCCTTCCCTTGGGATAACCTTTGTGGGATAAAAGTAGAAAAGTTCCTTCACGTCTCCTTCAAAACCCATGTCAAACAACATGGCAGAAGACGCATATGTCTATAAAGCATCTTCCAATCTCCAGCCATCTACCAAGTTTATCTCATTAAAGAGACACTTACTTAAGTACTACCGACCTAATTTACGCTACCTACTACTCTTGTCCTAAATAAATAAAATCATCTCATCTTTTCTAAACTACATCTCGTTTTTTTTCAACTGTTCACATGGATGCATTGAGACTTTGAGACACTCGGGTATTTCTAGAATATTCCGATAATAAGTACACGTGGGGTTTTTTAAAGCCCTTTCAGTGATCATTGTTGCGTGATAATGGAAATTCCTAGTCAAGAATCAATCCTTGTGGTTGGGACTGTTAGGCTCTGGTTTGTCTCATTAGGGACGGGGAGAAGAGCTAATATTAGTGGGAAGGTTGCTGAATACTAAAATCGATAAAGGTAGGGAAAGCAGTGGTTAAATATTGTTTTCGAATCACGACTAAATCATTCACCCTGTTCATTAGGTCACATCCACATCACAGAAGACCTTCTTCGCCTCTCATGTGGCTATTTTGGTTTCCAGTCATGTGAATAACGCCAAAGGTAGGAAAATGAGACAAAGCAAAACATTACGTATAGCAAATACGTTACACAGCCACTCAAAGCTATGTCACCCCAAAATATTGAGTTTCCGGTAACTGAACACTCTTAGTCATAAATGCTGAGCCTAATTGTAAGCCCAAACATCTCTGATGATTTAACAGTTTTGATTTGAAAAAGGATGAAATCAGGATGGATGAGACTATGTGAAAGCACAAAAGATGAAAAACTATGCATAGATACATAATAGAAAAAAAAGAGATGAAATTATCTATTTTGTATGAATATGGGATGAAGTTAGATGGAGATTAAGAGATGAGATAATATTAGGATGATGAGTATGAGTTAGAATGGCTATGGAGATAGAATGAGTAATAAAACGCAGGATGACAGACGATTTGATTGAGATGGTCATTCCTGATTTTATTTTGTTCAGTACTAGACCAAAACATATCTCTCTAAACGAAAACAAGTTCTTAGATACAATTTATTAATTTTTAACTGATTTTTCCAAAAGAAATCTTTTATTTTATACATACAATATTATTATCAACTTTGCTTGACTACGACATTTTACTCATCTTTAGGATCATTTCACTTATTACTAAAATCGGACTATTTGTTGCGCTTGCCTATAAAGAAATGTAATTATGTGTTATGTTCATGTACAAAAAAGCCAATTCTGGAAGTCTTCAACAAAACAGTCCGATTTTTGACTACTTTTTTCATGATTCGCCATAACATCACGCGCCATATTTATGTATATTATTATGTAATATTTATTGGTTTGGTTGTTTCTGCTCATGTGACATTTTTCTTCTGTAACATTGTATCATTACTACATAGTTATTATTTTATAACTGGGTTGTACATCACTATACGATATTTGATTGAATTTGCTCCTATCTGACTTTGACCTGCCAAGGACAAGTGAAGGTTGCCGAAACGAAATTCGTACATATCTCTAGATATATAGTAAGGTATATATAACATAGTTGTAAAATTCTGCACCCTGCAAATACAATACAATATATCCTCATTGTACATACAAAACTCTGCTTCAGTTCATTTCACTCGCGTTCTTTTAGAAATCTGTAGAATGGTAAAAACACACACTCGCCCCATACACTTTTCTGGCGGGGAGCAGAAATAGATGCATGAATATGTAGCGCCATCACAAATGCCCCTGTACAGTACACAGTAGTAGACAATTGTACGAATAGAAAAGAGGAAACATTTGTCATAGCCATAGGATTAAGACTATTTGTATCTTATTTGTATGGTGCAAGTAGTTAACATCATTATTTATTTCGAATCCCTTAGTTATTACATCATCTTGGCCACTACTCTCCCTGGGAAACCGCACAATTCGTAATGAGGAGTCCTTTAAAACCAACAAGTCCTAGTTTTAACGCCATATTGCAGTTTAGCCGCCGAAAAGTCCTCCATGCTCTGTGCTCATATTATGTTAGCGCTATTTCTATTAGATATTTATAATATTATAGGACTACAAATGGAGTTTGATTGATACATAGAGCTACTACAGCGAGTCCGTCTGACGTTCATAGCAGTCCGTTTATATTATTACTATTTATTAGTAGTTATAATGGGATTCTTGCATGAAATGTCAAGTCGTTATCACTACTACATGTATGTACATTGTAGATGAAATTGATTTAACACATTTGGTGAAGTAAGACACAATTACACACATGCACGTCCTACAATTATGTTATTGCTTTGCTTTCTCAATTGCCCTATATATGTAAATAGGTAGTCACCCAAAATCTGAACGAGGCAGTGTGAGCTTAATCTCTAATTAAAACAAATCATGGCAAGATATTCTGTAGTGGTGAATATTTCATCTATGTAAATATAACGTTCCTGTATGTATCTATGTATTTAATTAACAAACGATGGGACAGATACAGTACAATTAATAAGTCTTCACATAAGTACTCACTAAGGATTTGAGTACTACACTTTACACTTTACTTGCTATTTATTATTCTCAAATGAAACTGTTTGATTCCGAGTATACAATTACTACTACGTATAATATGTTAGTATGTATGTGATTCCTTCAGCTCATCTCTCTCGCCTATCAAACTCAACCCCTTCCTTACAAACTATCAGTTTTTACGTATAACGGTTTATTACTATGCATTTTAATATGACCTCATCACCACCAAAAAACTCTCAAAATGTAAACCTCTTAGAAATCATTGTATAACAGCTAATTAATCCCATTTCCCTAACACAGCTCACAATGCACACTTGAAAGGAATTATAAGAAAATATGCAGCAAAGTCCGCCGACTGCATTATTAAGAGTTTTATCATTTGCTAAAGTTAATAAGTACCCGTTGAAAACTATTTATGTGACTCCTGACTTTCACTTTTAAATTTACAAAATTTAAAACTTTCACCATCAACCATAAGTCCACCACTTGTACTTAGTCATAGATAGTTTTACCATCTACCTACATCATCATACAGCACAGAGTATTTGGATTTTAGGTTCTTTTCATATTATTTTTATCCCATCTTACATCACGGCAATACTACTCAACAATAGAATTTTATTTCCTACAGGATTTTATCCTTAAGCCTACTCAGAAAATAGTACAAGAGGTTTCTGCACTTATTAACGGCCTCTTCTCGAAATTCATTCTGACGGTTTTGAAATTCGAAAGAGGATTGAAACCCCAGCATCCATTCCCTGACTACGCCTTCGGTTTTTTACTCCTTTTTTAAACAAGGATTCATAGACTATGACATAGACTCTACGTATACATAACAACGTCTGACAGTATATACTAATTCAGGAAGTGGATTGAGTGACGCTAAACTCTCTCCCTCACGATTACTTCATAAAATGACTGTGAAAGAGAACGTGGTACAAAAAAAAAGCATTTAACAATAAAATTCAGAATAGTACAAGATCCACAGACTTTCCTTGACTACAGCGAGCACTCAGTAACTGACAATGAGAGAACAGAGACAATTCTGAGGGAAATAACCTAGAGATTCTAAATTTCAAGTTTTTCTCTAGTTAGCCTATCAATCAATGTCAGCTAAAGGATAAGCTACGGTCTAGCCTCTCTCTAGTTCACCGTCCGACAAATGCTCATCTCTCCCAAAAATGAGGAATTGATCGACATAACGTAGCAATCAGTCTCTCTAAATGCACAATCATTTGGAATTTTCTACTGAATAAGTAAGTCACATCCACAGCCAGAGGAACAAAGTTCCGTTTCAGCACTTAATCCTTAGCATAGCTTAGCAAAGGAGAAATGGGATGAGAAATGAAGCCGTTGTTCATGTATAATCACAACTGGTTTTCAAAAACTAGTCTAGTGCACCTTCAGCAAACTTACTACGAGAGAGTAATTTAAAATTTAATGAACAACGCTCCTCTCAACTCCATTCTGTTCTGATACATGGATGTATCCTGACTAATCGATAGCTGTCATGTGACGAAATGGAGTTGTACCTATCCTTGGGATCTACGAAAGGATTTCTCTCTCCATTCAGGATACTATTATTACCTGAGAGACAAATTCTATTTCCTTTTTCGCAACTTAGTCCTGGTTGTAAGGCCACGTAATACATTTCTTACTATTTATAACATGTCCCTACCTATGCTCAGCTAAAACATAATTTTTTTCTTTGATAATAATTGCAAACTATATTTGTATTGCCATTTCCTACGCCAGAAATCATGTTATAATATTTAAGCTACACTATCTTGCTTGTCTTTCACTAGTCACACGTTACCTTCTTCTTTATCTGTTTTTTTTTCTATTTCCATTTCTGTTGCGAAGAGATGTTTCTGCAGGTATACTTGGGTATTTTATTGCTATTTATATCTGCGTGATGCATAGAGCATTATTAATTCTTAGACAATGTTCCTTCAGTCTACATCCTTTCCATATTTTTTTTACAACTATTCACTCAAACTTTGCACACTTTGCGTCTATTATCCTTTCGATGTCTCTGGGTTGAAGTGGGGAACCCGACAGGGTTTCCTTGAAATGATAAAAATAATTTGCATAAGAAGCCTATATTGTTGGTACACGTGAAATCTATCAGTCCGTGTGGCGCATTATCATTTTGGGGAGCATGTATGTCAATTAGATCAATTTCACAATTCACATAATACGTAACACTTCTAGTTAGATTAAAAAACAACGTATATAAGTATTTCTATAGTATTTAGTATTCCTTTCATCCTGTTTCACCAGATTACATTAGAACTCTCTTGACCTCTGCATTGTCAACGTCGTTATCAACTTTTGTGAATACTAAAGTCAGTCACATTTCATCTTATTGTATTGTATGCCTTTGCAGATGATTGTTATGTCGTTTAACAATTTTAATAATATAGTTTTAAGCAGCTATTACGTATGGGTAGTTCTAATGGACATTATAGCACCATTGTTACTGCAAATGGATAGTCGAAATAGTTTTCATATCACCTCAATGATCTCCTGCTATAACAAAGTAGACAAATGAGTCCAAGCACATGACATGGAGGGATATAATAGGATATACAAAATTGTATTGAAAATGTATATGCAATGCAGGCATGTAACTATGATCCATTTGAACACAACTACGTGAGGGAAAAGAATGCTGCACACTTACAATTATTAGTTAGTCACTATCTCAGCACAATTGGATTTAGATTGCCAAGTGGAGAGGAAAAAAGGGCTCATATATAAATATCTCAATACGAATTGGTAATTGGCATACATATCATTAGACAACATTCAAATGAATCAATCAGCATATTATCAGCGTCAGCAGGTAGATCTGCCAATTAGTAGTACGTAAGTATATAGGATTTGTAAAGAAAATACTTATGATAGATCATATTGAATATTATATATGTACATAGAAGGATAGACAGCATATTAAGAATACAGAGTAAAGTGTTCCTTGCATATTTTGAACATAGAGCAGAGGATTGAATAGCAGAAGACTTATTTAGATAGAATCAGTTTTAGATAGCACAGTATTGACAGATAGACAGAGGCATCCTCTCTCAATCTAATTCCCATTGAAATTCTTGATCAGAGGAAAAATACGAAGACAAGGGAAATATTTTCGCAAATGGTTCGAGTTGCATACCGTTTGGAGTGGCGACCAAAGAGTAAATACTCGTCATAATACAAACATTTGGCGTATGAGCTGTTGAATGGGTTCCTAAGTGGAAGGAGGCTCAGAAAACTTGGCTCTACAAGCAAAAATAAATTTCTAACCTTATTTATCAACTACACTATTTATCTATAAATTGCTACAGTCACAAGGGTTGTGTATGCACGTCTTTTTCCTCCTCCCTCTCTACGTCTCTAGCAAACTACATCTTTTCTCTAAACTACTGACTACTTGACTATTGACTACGATTTATGTTAGGATAAACTGATAGCTAAAAATAAAGATTTATCACTACGACATTTGTACGCAGCTACATTTATAACAACTTCTATAAACGTATCCTCTACTATGTATGTATGTATGTATATTGTGTGCATTTGTGTACGCTTTATAATGCTATATGTATCTAGAAATATAACAAGAGTTGGACTGGCATCGAGCTCTCTAGGCTCTTATAACCTTATTAGTACCGTAGTTACATTACATTTAGCCTATATACTTACACTAGAAAGAAACGGGTCCTTATAAATGCACGTCTCAGTTCCTGTACGATTCATTTTCCAGTTTGCAACCCTTCAGATACAAATCGGTGATAGAGGCGGTTGAGAGTCGGCAGTTGTAGTGGACACCTCTCCTCGCCCGCCAGGCCCCACTACAACTCCCGGCACAAAAACCCAAACATCAACAAACAGATAACATTTTCCTATCACAAATATTTTCATTCTAAAAGTACATCTGACAGAACAAGAATCCCTTCGTCAACTCTATTATTACCTCAAGGACATCATCAACATCATCTCCCTTTCATTGTCTTTGTTTTCTTGATATTTTCAATTCTAACACTTCCACTCTTATTTACAAAAGGATTCTTTTTTATAATATTACGTATTTAAATTTTGAATAAAGCATGCAAATTCCCTATCCTCTTTTTTATCTCCACTCCAAAGAATTGACTAATGTCTTCTTAGAGTTAAAGAACAATCTTCCAAATTTTATTTGAGACACTTGTATTTCTCGGTCTTAAAGTCAAAAGCAATGTTTAATTCAGTGGGCAGTTGTGGGCTTATGGATTCGGAGTAATCGTTGCATAAGTGTAAAGCCTTTCTTGTGAACATTATTGTTACCCTCATAATTAATTCGTAAATAATACTACATTACAATTTTAAATGTCCTAGTTTACGGTGTTTTGTATCATATTTTATGGCATCAAGTAGACGTGCATACAACTATATAGTTAAGTGCTTATTAAAAATTAGCATATATCTGTATTCATCTACTTAGTTTAGTTTTCCGTGATGTCTTTCTTTGGAGCGCAAAAACGTACTTGTTATCATAGCTTTAGATTTTGATACCAGTTACAATCTTGCTATGATCATCAATATTTTGGGCGGTAACCAAAGCTGTACTATAGAAACTTTCTTAACATTATAATTTCTTACGCACTAACTTCCTGTCTTCAATTTTCATTTTGATTGCGTCGGGGATAGCTCTCGGGCTCTTTGTTCCAGCTCTGCTTTGAAATTTTCAATGTCTGCTTGGCTTTAAAAATATACAAATGAATTAACAATTTTTCATTTTCAGACTAATAATTTC
>JAAAYG020023955.1:0-10462 GCA_009936455.2 Tomocerus minor | reverse complement strand
GGTTTAGACGGAGTCAGCTAAAAAATTATTAAAAAATATTTAGCACTTTATACAAATAATCTTAATCATCTTAAACACATGTATATATAATTGTAATAACATACAAACATTTAAAAACGTAAATTAAATACCAGAAAAACGTACAGACTATAATAATTCTTAAAATTATAAGTAACAAAAATAAAATGATGTACACAATCAGGAACTGATATTTACGAGTTCGTATATACAAATATAAAGAAAATGAGTATTCTTACTTCATCAGCAATAACAGGAGGTACAATGATGGTTCCACTCATGAGAAAACAATTCAAGAAGTGGCTAATGGCCAGGCTTTGATTCATAACATCTACTGCCTGTAATTAATTACAAAAATAATTATCCAAGAATTCATTTAAAATGAATGAACTTTACAAGGTCGTTGCATTGTCAGTGTCCTTACTTGGATGTACGGATTGAAAACGTGTTTAGCACTGCGTGCTATCAGTTCCATCATAGCAATAGTGGTGACAAAGTGGGGAAGATGCTGAACACTTGTACTGGGTGGCGCATTGCCTTGTCCATTTTGTGTGGTGTGAGTGAAGCCGTTCATCTTGCTCGTGCTCTCCTTGACGGCTCGTTCTCTTTCCAGCAGTAAGTGCACCACTCGTCCCAGGTAACGCACATTAATTCCCCGGGCGTGCATCGACGCCGACAGCGTCTGACCGTCCATCAGCAACGGATTGGGGCCGAAAAAAGTCGTACCACTATCCAGTGCGCATGAACTATTATTAACAAAACCATCCTCCACCCAATAAGCATGATCATGCAAAAGGAGAAAAAGAAACAAAGGAAAAGTGGCCACAGATCTCAGAATGAAAGAAGCCGGAAGGAATCAAGGAATTACCTGGTCGTTGTGATATCGCGGATAAATTGTGGGATTTGAAAAATAAGTATATATTCGCAGACTTCTTTGTTGACACGGATTTGTAGCTCTAAAGAGGGGTACTGTTTCGGTTTTCCTACTTCTTTTGTATCGTCCTGGGAGGAGTTCTCAGATTCACTGGATTTCGACGGCACTTCAGACTCAGTAGCAACGGGAGGTGTCGAGTGTTTCACCATTGAAGAAAATAAATCTGGGTTAAATCTGATATCAAACTCGTTTTCTCCCAAAGAGCCAACTGCACTCGCTGCTTTCGCGATTGCAATCGCCGTGAAGCTCCCAGATTCTATCCAATCAAATATTTCATCATTTTCCTCATCCCACTCCCGCAAAGTAGTCAGAATTAATTACTATACTAGAGACATTACAGTAGAATGGACTTACCGTCCGACTTTTCATTAGAAGAAGTAATACTTTCCACCATTTTTTTCGCAGCAATGTCCAGCTTATTAGGTTCTTCGTCTTCCTTCGGCGACTCTTCTTTCTTTGACTCCTCTTCAGTTTGTATTGAGGTTTCCTCGACAGTCGCTGGAGTTGGTGACGTTTCTCGCGTCTCTTTTCTTCGATGTCCCATCGACTGAAGATGGTAAGCGGCCAATTTAATGAAGGTCATGTAACGAGTGTCAATGAAAGCTTCGACGAGCTCTTGGCGAATGCAGCAGAGTTTGTGAGGATGTTGGAGGGGATATCCCATTTCACTCACTTCCTGACTTAATTCTACTGGTATTCCTAATTAAATCCCAGAATAACGCAATTAATTTCAACTTTCGTCCAAAGAACCATAAAAAAGAGAGGAGAGAAATGGGAAACCTGGTAGGAAGTTGACATCTGGAGGAAAGGTTCTTAGCAAATCTAAAATATAGTGTCGTCCGTCGTTGCCAATGATTCCTTTGCACTCCACGGATGAGCACAGCTCCAAAGTTTCTTCTTTTTCGTTAGCCACATAATGAGGAAGCACTTTGAGTCTTGGTGCAGCTTTCTTCAAAAGCTCTAAATATTTGTCGTTAGTTACCACAGTTTTCCCAAAGTCGATAGAGCCATAGACGACAGACTGATCTTGCTCTCGCTCCAGGATACCCGGGATAATTGACTGGGCAGTAACTCTGTAGCCTCTGTAGTCAATTACAACCGTTCCCAGAGTGTACAATCCTTCCAGATCAATTGCATTGTAGGCTGCAACGCCTTGAAGATCATTTCGCGGTGCAACGTGAGCAGCAGCGTCTCCGCCCAACTCCTTATAATGATCTCGAACGTCAAATCCCAAGGAGAAAAATATATTTGACCATATGAACATTTGCATTTTGTGACTCTCGCCTGGATTAATTGCCATTATATTCCCATCGATAACTGCCACTGCTCCACGAGAGGCTGCTGACACAAAATCAGAATGCACCTACACAAACAAAATCATTAGAAACTCAATTGGGCATAGCAGTAGTAAACAAAAAAACATATTAAGTAAATTGATATCGATCCAGTAGGAAATATTCGGGCAATTTCACCTTGAAAACAGCACGCTCTCTGAGAAGACGCTCCGGGAGCGTCTGTCGTGGTAATTCGCGGGTGGACTGGAGTTCTTCATTCCAGTCCCGTGTTTGTCCAGGAATATGCTCTTCGTAGCCTAATTTAGAGGAGAAGGCTTCTTCTGCCCTGATGGCGTCGAGATTGTGTTGCATGGAGGGGGAGACCCAACAGTAGACTTGGTAGGGAGTCGCGACGCGTTCAAACGGATGGCGACTCATCCGACGTCGTTGAAGCAAGGCAAAATTCTTTCTGAAAGCGGGACTGATTTGAGTAAGTAGTTCTATTAGTGAGTGACTTAAGAAGTTGTTAGGGTTCGCTGGCATGGGGTCAAAATTATCCATAGTTGAGCGGTTCAGGTAAAAACCCCTAGGAGAGGCCGTCACATGGCAGGTTTTGTCTTCTAGTGTTACCACTAATAAGTACATCAAATCACCATGCAGCTTTCGATAACCCGGGGGCGGGTTCCAGCCCGATGCTGCTAGAACCTGTTGACACAAAATACAAATCAACCTATCATCTCTCTCTCCACACATTCCATACTCCCATAACTCACACTATTGGACACACTACTCTAAATCTCGTAAATTGCAGAAATAATTGGCATTGGCAGATGAGGATTACCTTAAGGCATGATATTGGTTTATGGTCTTTGTGCAAAGGATGAATTGGACTGAGTAGAAGTGAGTTGGCCGTGCCTGGCATGATATACTCTGGCGGAGTACAGTCGACCACTCTCTTCTTCCCCGTCAAATCCCCGCCACTGACGGCATTTAAGAACGAAAGGGATGCACAGTCTGTGCCGGCATACGCATCCGCCCAATCACTCGGCTTCAGAAGATCACGAACATGTTTGACATGAATGCGAGCTTCTCGACAGTTGTACGGCTCCTCCACAACCTACACACACGCAAAACAGAAAAAAGACTCTTGAACACACACAACAACAAACCAGTTGGGTGGCATTGAAAAATCAAAGCACTACTTGGAAAAATAGATAAGATAATAATAATACGGGAGTGTGTGGATCTACCTTAATAACTGAACCATCCTTCAATCCAGGTATACTTTTCAACTCAGCGAAATTATCCAAAGTGACACCATCCAATTGGAGGGAAAAGCACGTTCTATGGCAAGTATCTTCTCGTTCCATTAACAGTTGGTGAAGTTCTTGAACAATCTCACTACTCGATACCTGCACACAAAACAAACATTACAATTCCACGTCATTATCTCTAAAAGGCATAGATCCTCATAAATACAGCATTAGTGATTGCAGGTGTATTAATTGCCTGTATTTCAAACGGCTCTGCTCCCAGCGCCACAATTTTAATAGTTAACCCTGCGTCATGAACATAAAAAACATCTTCGGCAGATTCTGACTTAGCATCACTCCCAGAAGCCTCCGTCTCCTTCTCGCCTTCTTCTGATTCATTCTTATTGGCACTATTGGCAGTTTTAATACCGTTACGTTCTTCGGAATTTCGATTGCTGTTTTTCATATGCTTATTGGAAGATTTCGACTTTTTCGAAGATCCCTTCTTTGATGGTTTGGAATTCTCTTTGTCACTGGCGCCATTCTCGGTGCTGCTGCGACTGTTGGCGATTTCGTCGATGGGCGACGGCGAGGCGGATGTTCCGTTCAGAGATGATCCGTTGATGCCGGAGTCGATTATTTCGGGCTCTTCTCCGTCCAGTCCATTGCTGCTCTGAGAGGGCTCCTTCAGTGACACGGCAGAGTCCTCGGGGACTTTCTTCTCATTGTCCAAGTTTGTGGGGCTTTCAACGCCATCCGTTACTTTCATACTTATCTTTGTAGACAGGCTTCAGAGACGGATGAAGGAGAGGAAAATATTCGCTAGATCTGCTCAGCAACTCACTCACTCCAAGATCAACAAACCTAAATACACCAAATCACAAATCAATACAAGAAAATCCTCCTCAGAGGCAGAAACAATAAATAATATTTTCAATAAATTAATTTTAGTAAGAGGATGAGGAGGAGGAGGAGGAGGAGGGAGGACGAACACAGAGACACTCACTCACCACACCATATGCAATAGCTAACTAAGGATAAATTGCATAGGACACACGTCTGTCTGTCTCTGCGGAAGATTAGCTCTTTGCGTCCTCAGGACAATGCTAAAGCATGAGGAGTGCAGATGTGGAGAGGAAGCCTTAGCCGACTGGAGAGAGCAGCAGAGGGATTTACGTGTGATAGCATCTACAGCCATGCTTCACCATGTGCGTTCGCCCTCATGCTTGATAAGAGCGAGTGAGTGAGTGTGAGCTATGGCTAATACATCAGAGTCGGGCCATGCTACGATCTACCTACGTCTAATACGTAATGCAATGCAATGAATGGACAGATCACAACGCACAAGTCAGTGGTGGAGTGGCGATTTCATATTTGTTTCATTGACTTGTGATAAGGGAAGTGATAGCTATTATGGAGTTGATTATGCACTGAGCCATGTGCTATATACTCTCATTCCTAATTTCAGAGCTTTACCTTTGGCTCCTCCGACTTCTTATCTGACAACAGACTATAGACTTCTTGATTAGAGAGATAGCTAATTAGCATTTATGTCATATTATTATTACTACATCCCTCTCTCTCTCTCTTCTATCTTCTTCCAATAGCTACATGTCCATATTAAAATAAAAACAAGACATAGATTGCGATGACACATCATAATATCTTCCTCGGCCTCTCACAAATACACGAGCAGTCAATATGTAAATCAAATTTCACAGACACATCACTCTCCCATGGGCATAAACCTCCATTACTTCACATCACAGACATAGCACCAATTTCAGTTTACGGCCATCAAATTACTATCGAATAAATGTCTACTCACTACCTTCCTATTTTTATCAGCTCTCTCTCTCTCTCTCTTGCTCTACTGTCGTGTTCTAATGCACTAATACGCTCATTCTAGTTTTACACTCCCAGTTCCATGAGAATAAGCCACACGGGTCAAATTCCTATTCTCCTCAGCCCACTCAATACTAAAAGAAACAACTAATCAACTGACGGGACATGACCAGACTCCCTCCTTCCCTAATTGCCCTATAAAACCGTCCAGACAACAAAAGAAACATCAATCTATATCTATATCAAATATTGATGCCAACAAACTGCAACCTTTGCAAACTTCCATTCAACCCAACAATCACGCTCTCACTCCTCATAAAACAAACTCTCCTTTACAAGAAATCATTTTTTTAATAGACGACAAAACTTAACTTATTGTTTCTCACATTGCAATAGCACTCAGTAGAAACTATCGAGTGAGCAATAATCAGATTTAATTATGAATTGGTCAATGGGATCATTCTCACTTTACTCATACAAAGAAGTTTCAAATTCCAACCAAAACAACATATTACTTGGCTATATTTACTATCAAAGAAATCTTTCACCTCAGAATTTTGTCTTAAATAAATGTCAATCCAATAAGTAAGATTAACTTTAATACACTTTTCAAGGAATGGATATGTAAACCATCGTTGTCACAAATAATAATTCCTATGATGCAATTCTTTACACACATAATTTCCATATTTAGATTTTATAAATAAAAATCTGATGGCCTGTAGACCATACTATAATACCTTCCCTAGAACAGATGACAAGCAGATACCCTAAAAGTTTTCATAGTTCATGCATGCATTCTCGGATCATATCTTTTTCCCTCTCTCCTTTTTGCTCCTTCAGCCTGTGTAATTGTTTTTTATAGTTAGAGTGAGTCGCATATTATAATGTGTGTGTTTCATTGAATCGGCCTTGAAATGCAAATATGCCAGAATGAAAAACATGTAAGGTAAGATGACATGTTGCTAGTCGTCGCGCCTGAGATACATGAACATTTATGATCCATAGCACGTTTATCTTATTGGAAATCAATAGGAATATTTAAAATAAAGCCTATTCTATTTAAATTCAGAAATGTGATAGTGGTATGGCCTTTGTCACCCCGTATCCTGTATGGGTTATGGAAGCTGACACTTGGCGACTGAACTCATGAATGAAATTAAAATGGCTAGAGTAGATTGTCACAATTCTAAGCACTTATATCACATTTTCTCCAATCTCCAATTTCACCGATTCGGAAAACGAACATTTGAAACGTATTGTCGCTAAAAGTATTGTCATTAATCTACTCATGCATATTAGTACCTTTAACAGAATAGGAAAGTTAAGTGAAGAGCTCTGATATTGAAAGGTTATATCTTTCTGTAAAAGATGATGAAATAAAAATTCTTTCTTAATACTGACACAGAGTCAGCTTTTAACAGCTGCACTTTCGGACCTGAATGAAGAAAGGGTTACATATTTACTAAAACAGTGCGTCACCAGGATAGATTGGCCGATATATTTTGTTTCCGGTTTTTAAATTGCTACATAGGATCTTTTAGATCATTCATGTGGAATAATTACAGCACGGAATACGTACCTATATATGTACAAACTGGAATCAACGTTTGATCTTGACGTAAAATATATCCAAAATAGGCGAAGAAACAGTTTTTACAGTTTTAGTTTGAGGAGTAATGAAGTGTGGATATACGAGTGGCGAGAGAAAGGGTCATTTTCATGAAAGTACAAATACTTTTGTGCTTCCACACTACAATCGAGTAAGCACAAGTTGGTTTAACACAATGTCCTGTGAGTGTGAGACTACGGAGTGAAACACGCATTCACGTTGATAATGCTCTTAGACTACTTGAGAGAGCAGACAGACAGAAGTGTAGACTGTGTAGAGAGCAAAGAGCATAATATCAACACAA
Source organism: Tomocerus minor (assembly GCA_009936455.2). NCBI lineage: Eukaryota > Metazoa > Arthropoda > Collembola > Entomobryomorpha > Tomoceridae > Tomocerus > Tomocerus minor. The sequence continues at coordinate 3,222 of JAAAYG020023955.1, read as the reverse complement.
TGAACACTATAGCTAGGTAGCAAGGAAGCCAGTTAGTTGTTATTCATATTATTCATATATTTATCATATCTAGATATATTATTTGCACTTCTGCATAGCTCTACATGTACGAAATTCTACGGAGTACAATGCGTAGTGCAAATACTTCTTGCACAATTAGCTATATGAATGAGGTGAACTGGAATCTGTTATAATTGTAATCTTAGTTGAGTAAATGGAATAAATAATGATAATAAAGTCCGATAGCAGGATGCTTATGCATATAGACATGTGCTGTGCAGTATTTATACTATTATCTTATACGGACTTAGTGCTGCGTTAACGATTCATAAGTTGATAATCGTATTTATGGAGCACAAATAACAGCATCAATATCAATACGTTCCTTCCTTTCCATACGCCACACCACATCTACATTTTCTATATAAATAAACCTATGCAAGATTGATAACTATAAATACTGGCTACAAAAATCTCAGAGATAATAACTATAATTTAACATCCAGTATTATCATGTGAATATTAAGAGAGCCATTGCAAACTGGGCCAAAATAAATCACCAGCATTTTTCTCACAATTATCAATTAAATGTAATGCAAGGCTTATTGCTCGCACATAAACAAATAAATACATGTGCTTTTCTTTGTCTACAACAAATATATTAAAATAATGCTCTCTATCCTCGCAAAGGACATCTAAGCAAATCATTAAAAATTAATCCATTAAATTGCTATCGCAACGAAAAATTAGGATAATTCTTTCTATAAAAGTAGACGAAAATTAGAGCCAAATTCACAAATGATTTGCCGACCACCCAGGTATAATAACCAAGTTCATACTGTCCTTCCTTTCCTAAACACAGAAAAACTAGTTAATTATCTCATTTCATGTAATTTACTAATGGACATTAACGACATTCGGTATATTGCGCGTATAATAATCATTAGTGGGACATGCAATGGAAACTTGCTGTACTTAAAATAATTGCTAAACGGCAAATATTCCTGACTATTTTTTCACAGTAATTTCCGTACATGTTCATTGAGAATATACGTAGTAGACTATACAATAATACAACCATATTAAGAACTCATTATAATTCTTTCTACTACTGACTACACAATATAAATACTCATATTATATTCATATATATTTTTAGAAATATACCTTTTCAAATTAAAATGTAACCTTACTAAAAACTTTGGATTTATTATATATTACAATTTCTTGATTTACAGATTTATTATTTACGTTTTGCCTCATTTGGATCTCGCAAACAAAAAAACAAAAATATCAGGGACTAAATAAAGCATTTTTTAGACAAAAAACTTATTTTTTCAGTCATAAGTAGTTACGATTACATAAACAGGTTTAAATTATGAATGATGTAAACATTCCATGCTGCAATTTCCAAAACAAGTACCTATGCACTCAATTTGCGTCTAATATTTTATTGTTTGGCATTAAAAGTTAGCAATGGGTGAGGAAATGTCTTTTACTTTATAGTTTCAAATCACCACATCAAGGATGATTAATCTGCTAGAGAAAATCGATTAATTGATAAGTAATGTAAGTTGGAGTAGTCAGCTATGAACTCCACACTGTCCAGACAAAACACTATCATTGATGACGATGAAGCCACTTGAGGGTTACAATACAACGACAACACTAATAATAAAGTGTAATCGATGTATTAAGTAATTCAAGCATGGAGTTAGCGTTGTACAAGGTTTTTACATTATAGTTATGCATAATTATAGAAGGGAGTGCATAGAGGGAAAGATTTGTCGTATTAAGGCCTACAAGATAAAGAGAAACGGAAATTTGTGAAAAAATAATCGGCGGACTTACCAGATAAAATTTGATTGTGAAATCAGATGTTAATCTGTCGGATGATAGTCTGAGTGGAAGAAAATTCTATTAACTGTTAAGGAAGATATGGAAGTTGGAAGTGGAAGCGGCTTCTTTCCTGTATTTTTACGTGTGCGGTGTGTGTACACGAAGAGGAGGGTTTTAGCAGTTAGATAGTTTTCAGATAATTTTCAATTGCCAGTAGCAGGAACAGGAACTCACCAACACAGTAAAATCTAGTTGAGGTAAAATTTTGTAGAAGAGCACAGAGAATAATTAAAGTATAAGTGCTGCAGAATAGAACTAAATTAGGGTAGAGAAAAAGCAGGTATATTTTAACAACAATGATAGAAGAAAATTAAGTTTTGTGAGTGAGCTGAATGAGTAAATGTTCAGTTTGAGTCTGAGTCTATATATTGTGAGCAAGGAAGAGTGTGCGACTGCATACTATATTTCTCTTTATAATAAACCTAACTGACTGCTTTTAGACTTACTTTACATTTACATATAGGAAGGAGGTAGTCACACTACTACTCAATCCGCCCGTACTACTACTCACTGCCTAGCTAGAGCAAGGTGCGAGTCTGCCAGCCACCAGAGAGACATATCCTATTCTAATATCATCGGCTCCTTATTTATTACTACTACAGCTACGCTACGGCATGTGTAGCCCATGTTCTTGGCCACACAATCCAGCCAGCTTCTATACTGCCATACCAACAGACCTTAGATCTGAATGGATACAAGAACCATGGAAATATGCATGGACACAAAACTCATATGACTATGTCCATGAACAGCCCGAGTGTGTCATCTTTAATCCCTCAATTTCGAATTCCACACTTTCAACTGACATCTTAACAATGATTTAGGGACTTAACCATTATCTAATCTTACATCATCTAAGCACAACTCACCTAACATACTTCTTAAGATACGACTAAATAATAAATAATGAATTTTTATAAAATGGACATTAGCACTTTTGGGTGTTGACAATATAAAATTAACGAATTAAGGGGTCGTAATGGGCAATGTGGGAGTATTCAAAGGAATGTATTAGTAGAATCCTTTTACAAGCCACAATTTCTTACATTCTTACCACCAAACTTTCCTCAAAAATCGGATATTATGTTATCTAGGGCACATCGAGCCCAAAAGTACTTGTTCCAAGTCGGAAGGCAGTTGCCGACACCTTTAAAGTTTAAGGGAGCTCTTTAAAGCTGTCGACAACTGCAAATCAAAACAATTACTTTTGGGCTCAAGGTGCCTAGATAACATAGTATCCGATTTTTGAGCAGGGTTGCGGTGGATAAAATGAAGGGGTTGGTCAAATTTGGATGAAATTGGTTTTATCCACCTTAATTTTGT
>JAAAYG020023900.1:2404-15636 GCA_009936455.2 Tomocerus minor | reverse complement strand
CGTAGAGACTTACTACAAAAACGAAGAGAGTCAAAGTCAATAGACTTAACTGAGTCTCAACTCGATCCGTTTCTTTCAACAGGACCAAGCACTATGGAAAGTATAAGTCATAAATCACTCGGCATATCATCCGTATTTGGTCGTTTTCGTTTCTGGAAATTAAGAACCAACACGTTCACGAAGAGCCCTCGCCTAGATTTACTTGTCGCTTTTAATCCATGTCTGAGCATACTGCATCAGATTAAATCCAAGTGAACTGCACAAGATTCCCGATTAACAAAAAGTCAAAAGACAGGAACATGCATGCACATACACAACATACGCAGAAATAAGTAGGAATAATCACAAGATCCCTTCCTGGGGCTCATTAATTCAAGAGTTACATAATACTTATATCGTTTACATATACCTACCTACAAGACGCTCGACCCACGCCTCATTTCCATTCTAACCGTAATTCTTAATTTCACTCGCAAAATCTAGCCCATAAATTCATTCTCCGCTTAGTAAACATAACTTTCTGGCAAAAATATATTAAGCAAGTCAAGATTAGTTATGCAGATATGAATATGAATAGAAGTAATCATCGAATCCCATTCTTGCGAGGAACTTTAGCAATTTAACCGTAAAATCATAAATATTCATTTAAAGCCCTCTCCTCGCCAACAAACAATACACTCATTATTTTACGTGACAGGAAGAAACTCTGCAAAATGGAAATCCTATTTCAATGCATAATTATGAAGAATTGCGTTTCAACGATACAGAGGTATCTTATTATGTCTGAATATCTGATACAGACTTATAGGGAGTTCGGAGGAGGGTAGAAATAATAGTCGAAGAAATGGGTTCCCTGCTTTTATCTTAAATCCACCCACACACGAACGTGTACAGGAGTGACAGAGCGAACTTATTGATTGATCTCATTTTCTTCTAGTCGTTTGAACAATAAAATAAAAGGCAGGAACTTCCTAATGTCCGTCTATAATGGAATGCAATGCTCACAAATGAAAAGGAAACTCGAGAAGGAGTTAGTTAGTTTACTTGGGATGAGTTAAACACAAAGGCTGGCACGGACAGCCCAACGTACGGCTTCGTCCTTCCACGTGCTTTCTGCTCATATGTACACAATATGCAATCAATGTGTTTTCCCCTTAAAACTCCAGCCGACGACCGTTGAACACTCTTCAGTATCCATCCTCATTCAACGGCCCTTCTTTTGCTCACCTACAATAACTCTCTTTGTCATTTTCCATGCTAACTACATAACTAGGCTCTACTCACCTAGCCTACCAACAACCAACCTTCCTTGCCCATTATGATATTATTGACTGCAGACGAGTGAAAAATAATTTCCTTTCTGTTCAATTTCCCTTTCCTACGAGGGCATTTATGTTTTGCTGACAATGCAAATGCATTTCGATTCGACCCTTTTACATCATCACTATACTTGATCCTTCCTGCCTTCCTTATTAAATAATTAATTATCCTTTGTCCTAGATGTTTACTCGTACAAATAAACATATTATCCCTGTACTTTCTCTACTAGACAAAATCAATTTCTCATTCAAATTGATAACTCACTTTTTAGAAACAAAGTAATTCAATCTAAGCATCAATTTCTTCGTCCAGGACACCCACCACGTACCTTATTATTACTCATACAACTACGATTTCACTTCATACACAAATTGGTGCATGTATTTTGACACATTCTACATGTAATCCCATTGGATGTAGTTGGTTAGTAGCTACCATGTATGGGGTTTCTCCTGAGTTGCAAATTACATCGTAAAAGTTAAATTATTAATTAAGATACTATTATAATGTTATTGCTTCAGTAGTACTTGAACCTCGTGAACGAAATAATTGGCGAATGCGATGACCTTACGTAAGGTCACATTGACTCTTGCAGTCAATTGGCAGGAAATGAAAAAACAACAAAAAGAACAAGTCTTCCAAGAATGGACTCTCAACTAAGAGTCTGAGTGTGTACAATTAAGGATGATGAGAACATAAACAAGTACTGTGCCTGAATAATAATATTAGAGATACAATAAAGGTAAAGCACAAGCATATCTTGTAACATTTAAACTGAGAGAGCATAAAATGCATAAAACATAGTCATACTGATATCATAGGAATAAAAAGAGATGAAGATAGAATATGGGGGTTCTTAGTAGCTATCCAATAATAGGTACAGACAGGAGTAGGGTGAATTATTGTATATGTACATCCACCTATGAAAGTTGGGTATTCAAGTCTGTATATCCACAGAGTATAATCCTCTGGCTAAGGTAAGTGAAGTAATAAGTCCGGGCTCTGAACTAAATTGCTGGACTCAGTCTGGAGTGCAACGTATTGGTGGATAATAGTCAAGCCTGAGAGAAATATTATCTAATGACTACTGCATTAGTGTCTATGTATTATGTGAATTCATTTTTATGTAAGTACATTAGGGAAGAGTACTCTTTACCTACACTATACTGCACTATATACAATTTATAAATATTATACTCTACTTTAGTATAGAGTATCCTAAAAATATAATAATAATAAGTGAAGTGAAGCAGTAAGTAACGAAGCAGAACTATTCACCCCATCCATCCATCGTATCGCATGGATGGCAGCAAGGCAAGAGGGGCAGGTGTGTTCTGTGTGTGTCATGTCTCTCCTCTTTTATTCCAGAGTTGAGTCTAGTTCCGAAAGAAAGGATTTCCAAATAGGCAGAAAGGAGAGAAGGACATGTAGCTATTGTATTATGCATTGTGCCACGAGTAAAATCATTCGCCTCCTCCCTTATCTTCATTTATATCTCTCCCCAAGTGTACATAAGCTTTTCTAATCATTTCACTTCTTCCCTTCTTTACCTCTGCTCGCATATTCAAAGCCACTACTCCAAAGGCACAAAGAAACCTGAGACTACAAACACACAACATGCGTGTAATATTCAAATACATTAAATATTATCCGACTCTCTCTCTGACTAACTCCACTTCACTCCCAGTTACTAATACGATGACTCACGCTAGACGCACTCGGACGTGATTTCATTTCAACGGCAAAAATCATGAAAGAAAGGGAAACAAAACGTTATGTTGTAGCTGACTACGACATATAGCAGCCTATTTTAACCTACCTGTCCTCCTCACCGTCATATTTTTCATACACACCACTAATTTTACTATTAAGGACTTACACAATTCCTAAGTCATTATAAGAATCATTTCTGTAGAATTCGTTACGAATGTTAAACGTACTTCTTCGAGTATTCCAGAGACGATGTCCTTTGTCTCAACATGATCTTGGTTTGAAGAGATTGGTTGTTGGGGTAGTTCTCTGGAGGAAATGGCTATTGGAACTCTGTTCGGTTGTAGTCAAGTGAGAAAGAAGCGACCACAGGCAGGAGCGAGCATTTCCGCCCCTTTGATAACCTGCGTCAACTCCATCAATTTCTTTCTTTCCAGTGATTTCAACCAAAACGGAGAAGCCCACAAGCCGAAGCTTCAGAAGGCTGTAACACACAACCCTCCCCAATGTTAATATAGAGGAAGGAAGGACGAAGGAGGCGAGGAAGATCTCGGAAAATTGTTTCTGTGAGAGACTTATTACATGACATTCGTATCTATTCATGACCATGTGTGTAAATTGTGTAGTAAGGCAGATAATTTATGTCGGAGCAAAGCATCTTTCTTGGTGAAGAGCAATTTCCATCCAATTCAACCCCAATCTTCCACTCCACTCCACAACAAAACAAAGTCAGTTTGGAAAGAGATTGAACACTTCCTTTAATACTATATTAAAAGAGGTTCTTCTTTGAATGCGGATACTAATAATTCATTCAATGCACATACATTTATACTACTTTTGCTTTTTATAAGAAATCTGCCACTGTTTACCAAAGTCTGGCAATGGCCTAGACTAGAGAATTAAAATAGAAGAAAAAAAAGCAGCTCAAAGAAAATCTTCATCAAGCTAAAGGCAGTTGGACTATTGACAATTTCTCTTTTTCTAAAGGTCACAATTGTGGCACTTGAGACTTGCAATTCATTCGCTATAGAAATCTTGATATTAACGACGAGGAGCTGAATAGTAAAGTGGATTCGACGGAAGAAGGTTTCTAAGGATGACAGAAAGGAGCGTAAAAGACGCATATGTAATGTTGAGCATCAATTGAGATTTACCAATTGAATTGAATACATTTATTTATTCATTCATAGGAGCAGAGGATGGAGGAGAGGAGATAATGTTGAGGATCCTTGCTCAGTCACTACAAATGCAGCTGGAAGAAGGGATCTAATGCTCTACTTATGTAAACGGAAGAAAAGAAGAGTCAGTCCAAACTCCAAATCAGAATGAAGCAGACAGCCAGAGAGAAAATTCTCATTTCATGAATGAGAGAGAGAAAGAAAGATTCGCCAAAATTCCCTTTAGCCAGGCATGTGAGGCAAGGCAAAAGGAACGGGCTGTAATTGTAGTTCACGTCAAGTACACTCGAGTGTACATCTCGCCAAAGTCGGAAGGAACCTCTGCCAGAGCATCCTTTTCTTTTCAATTCTTTGGCAGATTTACGTTTAAGAGCTTTACGTGCGATTTGGACCCACTCACTCCGCCTGCACAGCGAAATGAATTGAATGCCAATTCGATGAGTGGAAACCAAACGGACTTTATTAGAGATCTATCGCCATTTCGTCTTGTTCCCAACTCACTACTCATACACTTCAACTATTTCTTTCTCACAATCATCATCAAAGAGGTCCATGTTGACGTCCCCCATTATTGCACATGCATACCAATACACTTTACGTAGTCACAATTCAATTAAATATTTTTGGTATGTATAAGAGTCCAAAAAGTATGTCTAAGAGGACCGAATAACATTTCGGTACTTCTAACACTACGACACGTGAACAAAATGAATCGGAAAGGTTTTCTTGGATAGATTCCACAGTATAACTTACGAATTATCCAAGTGCATAAAACTGAGAGTAGCATTATCATCGAGTTGAATGAAACAGTTCGATAACTAACGTGAACGTTTTCTACTACGTTGATCCAAAAATGTTATATTAAGGGTAGTCATTCTCTTAATAAAATCAGTTGAAGCATTTTGAACCACGCCTGCGCTCCGTAACTGCATAGGCAGACACGCGTGCGTCGAAATGTCTAAATCTTTTGAATCCCTTCTGATGAGGGTGAGCACTGAGGACCTCAAAAGTTTCTCATTGCAGAAAATTTTACCACATTTAGATATTTAAGTGAAATGAAATTGGATTAAATACTTTGACTACCCACTGCCTATTTACGAATTTACTAATAATATCTGTCACTGTAACAAATAGATAATTTAATGGTCTTGGGCTTACAAATGGTAACCTTATAGTTAGTAGTTATAGTGCCTTTAAAAACTGCATGAGCACAATTAGAGACAGAAATATATATGATAAAACTGTTAATCTAATTTGGAGCTGATATGCGTAGGTGGAAGGAGCAAGGACTACATGCCCTCATTATTAAATTATGAACAATGTCTTAACGATGTGAAACATTCTACTACAATATTTATGGTACATTTATTTTTAGAAGGCAGAGGAGGAAGACGATGGTGTGTGCACAGTTGTGATTCGCAAACAGGTAATCTCTATTATTAATAATTGTGATAGTGAATGCCGGAAGTCGAAAGAAAAGGAGTTGAGACTCTTGCTCATTCCTCCAAATTGCTTTCCTCTTTCTATACAGACGGGGACGACGGGATTTCTGCTTAGTAAGACATAATGTGCTACTTCAGCAATTTTTTCAGGAGAGTTATTGACATTTACACCTTGCCATTCCAACCACCTTGCTATAATATCATAGCATTGACACAAATCTATAAATAGAATGCTAAGATTACCTATTGGCTCTCTCTTACAGTGTCTTCTTATAAAATATGGGATATCATCACACAGTTCGTATTTGAAATATCCTTTTGCTAACACTCTGTTAGAAAAAAAGGTTGTAAATCAAAGCTGATGATTCAAAAGCTGATCTTTCACGTTTCATCAAGCTATGTAACATTATGTCATTGACGACTACGTACTAAAAGTTCTGAATGGACGTCTGAATTGAATGGGCTCATTGTGAGTCGTCAATTTACATTATTCCTCTACATAGCTATGGAGTTGATCATCATACTACAAAGGAATTTCACAAACAAACTACAAATTGCAAACATATACAAAAAAAGAAGTTCATATCCTAATATGACACAGCCCAAATACCAGGAATAGTAATATACAATTACGACAATTAGATATATGCACATTTATGTGTGACTACTACTAAAGATACAAGTACAGAGAATAGTGCCGCTAATGATTCGAGACGTAAAAGTTCAAGTGAAGGACAGGTGAGTGCAAAAAAAACAAATTACAGAGTAATCATAGCAAAAGGCAAAAGTCAATGTCAATAGGTGAAGAGCAATACGACGAACTTGGTATCGACCATATGTGGTCAACCCATACACGCACATCACAAAAACGTCTTCGAGCTATTCAGCACATTACATTCAAGATGAAATGAAATAATAAATTCTATTTTCTGAGTACGAGTACCTAAAACACTGGCAAAATAACGTAATATCCTCTGTGACTCTTTTAGCTATTATTTCAGGTAACTACTACATACATTCATCTGTATCAACCTTTTGCTGCCAATAGAATACAAAGTTGTACTTGTACATTGAATGGAAGACTCTGTTGAATACAAAATCTACTGGCTTTATTGCTATTGTATTATTGTCGTCTGTAATTACATTAGATGTAGCATCACATCACATCCCTAGCCTCAGGGTAAAAACCGACAAAAATAAAAATGTGTTTCTCTTAACAAGACAGTGTGTGTAGGGAAGAGAGACAGTGAGGGTTATAAATTGCATTAATATTCTCTGGCATGTGAATAATATCTACCTACTGCTTCTTTTTAATCTTTTTCCAAGAGGGTAAGAGCTGTAGTAGCACTTATCTTGTAATAAACTAACTGACAATGAGAGAGACTAAACTGGATGCAATTGAAAGGTACATTTTTCTTTATATACTTATAATCAATAAAAGTTAAAAGTATAGACATAGATATATAGATAGTATAATAATAAGGACAGGGATTGTCACGTAATAGTATTTATCACGAAGGTGGTTCATCTACGCTATTATTATTATTATCCTCTATTTCCCACAACATAGAACCAGGCAGAACTAAGAAAAGAACTGCTTCTTTCAGCTAGCTTCACATGCAACACATTTATTAGATAGTAAGAAGTTAGGAATAGTTTGACAACAAGTTAACCTGTCGACTCATGCTTTGATTACGTATTCTTATCCGTCCTTCTCCTCCTCTCCTCTCCCGACCACAGCAACACACACAAACACCTTACAAGAAACAGAAATGTACGTACCTAGAACAAAAAACAAACAAAACAAGAGAATTAGACAATTTGTTGGTGGTTTCTGTTACTATTTCAACTGAGGCAAAGCATTGAGTTTGAGTGTGTATAGCATATCTCGCATGTAACCGAAGGTCTTCCAAAATGAACCATAACATTTCACTTGCCTGTCAGACATTATCAGATAGATTCAAGGCAGACAGGACAGGGACATTGCATTGGTAGGAAAAATTATGCACATGGTAAAATTAAAATATGAGAAATTTTTAAAGAAAGCTTTAAGACGCACTTCTAGACCTTACTTATTTGTTCTACTGCTATTCTATACCGTCTACGTACTTTACACATTCTTAGACATGTACTTGTCGATTCTTTACTCATTCTTTTTTTCAGCACACCATATTACACTTATTGGGTACAAATCTAGTACGGTAAAGATAGAATGTAAGTATAATCTATTTAACGTGAGAGAAAAATTTATGTACTCTACATACCATATTTCCTCAATTTAACCGTAGATACCTAGTTTATTTAAAAAGTGCGTCAGACCCCAGCGGAGTCTATACGACACGAGTACACGAGCCATGCGGTTTATTATTTAATTCACATTTTGTCTGCAAAAAGTGCTTCATTGGATAATAGCTTTTCTTCTCAACATACTCACATTACTTTAATTATATTTTTGAAATAGGCACCCTAAGAAATTTTTTTTGGGTCAAACCATTTCTTTAGTTCCGCGGAGCTTTCTCCGCAGGTTATTTTTCGAATTCTTTCTCTTTTTATTTTCAGAATTCGCATTTTCCTGCGCTTTATTTTTTGAACTGGCACTTATCCCACGTCTTATTCAAGGTCCAATGTTTAATTGAGGAAATACGGTGATTATGCTAGGAATATTCGTCGACGCATTGAAGTTGCTTGAGTCGCTTGTTTGTTGTCCACTTACAGAAAGATTTTTATGAACCATAAACACACTTCGTCACTTGTTCTCTACTCGTTTATTTACTTTCAATCCTCATTCCTAAGCACGTATTGACTTTTTTCACTCTACTTGTACTACCTGCCCTCTTCCTACTTATTCCTCGCTACAAAAAGCTCCTCTCTTCTCTGTTTTACATCTACTAACTAAAACATGACATATTACACATATTGCTGACACATGTACAATCTGTTTACGAAGGAATAGAGATATCCATAGATATCATGTGTAACGCAATTTACAAAGAAAACGCTTAAGCTCTGTTATGACTAACATAAAACATGTGAAAACAGACTTAGCCCACATACACAAACAAAATATTAGTCCACGTAGCACATCTTCCCTTCTTAAAGACAGCCATTAAAGGAAACACTATTAACATTCATTTCATGCAATGCAACGGACGACAGGACAATGAGCACTAAAAAAGAATAAGTTTGCGGAACGTCAATAAAATTTTAAGATTTTATAGGAAAATAAATAAAAATCTTTGCAAATTTGCCGACGTACTAAGTACTTGAGTACTTATTGCTGGATAGTGTTTGTTTACTTTTATTTTTTGCATGTCCCAACTTTAACTCTATAGCTATGCATAACTTTTAGCTATAGATACATCTGCCTGCAGGAACTGTATTTAGAAGTGGTGATATCTGAAATATAAAACATGTTAACCCTTTTTCTGCATTACGTAGTAGCTATATATTTCCCAACGGAAGCAGAAGGGCTGTTGATTGCAGAAAATGAGCTCATTTATGACATCCGCATATTCCACCCCTCGGAAAAGCATTAACAACTGACACTGCTTCAAAACTTGATGTAATTTGGTTTGGAAATGACCAATAGTAGGTACTCTAAAGCAGAAGACATCAGACAAAAAGGCCTATTCACCCCTCAATCTAATGCATGTGGAATAAAAATCAAGCAATCAATTCCCCAACATCTATAACATTGCGTTTTCTATAATGGAACAGATATTATTTGTTGCAGGTACTCTTACAGAAACGCATATTCGTTTTTTTGCCAAATGCATGGCTACTCGGCTACTGGAACTGAATTTAAAGGTAAAGCAAAAGCGTTCATCGCTCTATATAACTAACTTCGCCGCAGTGTGTAAGTGTCAGCTGAATATATCTATCCGTCTATCTATGTTGTTCCCTCAGATATAAAGACACCTGTACATATTTAGAAGCAGACAAAACGAAGCAGGTGATAGGATTCCCTGACAAATAAGTACAGATACTCAGGACGACAGTTTCATGTTGCATGACAGAATACATGCATGAAACAGCACACTTTATAGATGAATGTCGATGTCCGAATCAAGAGTCAAGTTTGCGTAGTGTACAAAAACGAAATATCCAATTTTACTACCCAGTAACATCAAAAGAAGCAAATGGATCGAACCGTAAATACAGTGGCAATTAAATTACACGTCTAATCTAACTAGGTAATTTCGTGTAAACTACGGCACACTATGTGTGATGAAAATATATGGAGTATCTTTCGTCAAAAACAAACAGCCAAGAGAGAATAGACGTAGTTACAATATGTAGGCCTAGAATCGACTAGCGCCAATCTCGTTATCAATATGTCGTTTTATTTTGTCAACATTATTTTTATATAAATTACATTTAAATTCCAGGTTCAAGTCCAAAAAATATTGTAATAATTATTGTTATCGACTTGTAACCAATCTGTAATTTATGGGAAAATTTTGTATGAATTAAAATTTCAACTGATTAACGGAAATGAATTTTCCTAACAGTAGATGGGACACATGAATAGTAAATAAGGAGGGATAGAATATTCATTTTGGAGCCAAGCCTGGGGATCAGCTAGCTTGGTGGTCATTGTCTTTCAAGTGATGTCATTAACTCTATGCTGTCATGAAATATCCTGTGCCTAGCACTCTGTATATGCGCTCTTCTTGTCTTAAAACCTCCGCAAGATAACTAATAGTGCAAAAAATGTAAATGATGAATGCTCGACTGAAACGAATCCAAAGTGAACAAGCAACATAACATTATTGTACAAGCCGAAATTTAATCCTTACAATGTTAACTTAAAATGATTTAAGTAACTGCATTTAGTGCCAAGTCCTTGCCGACTCTTCTATAACTCTATAGCATTACAGAAAAATATAGTGTATGGCCATCTTCTTCATGAACTCCTTTTTGTGCTATAAAGTATTTCACTGCTAAGTGCAGCTGTAGAGAGAGAGAGAGAGACAGAGAAGAAGAAGAGACTGGAGTTCATTTGAGCTGCACCAACGACGACGTTCAACTGTAATGGTAATAATAATAGATGACAACAAGGGAAATAATTTCAGTGCAGAGAGCTCTATTGTGTCTTCATTGGCTCTAATGTATTTATTAGCGAAAGATGTGCGACGAGAGTTGTTGTAGCCTTATTTCGAGCAGTTCTATCTACTGTAAGTGTAACCTGTGTCTCTCTCTTCCTTCCTATTCCACTTCTCATCGTTTATAACCATAATTGTCACGTCGTGTAAAACCCCAGAGATGTTCTTCCTACTTAAACTCGAGTGCTTTAGCAGAAAAAAGATTTCTCCTCACATTCTTACAATCCAATGATCTTGAGTGTGTCCTGTAGTGTATATAGTCACAGCAAACTCAAGCTGACGTTATTACATACACATTAGGATTTGAAACTAATACATAATGGGCAAGTGCCGAATCCCAAAAAGAGAGCATGCCATAAAGAGGCAAAATAAAGAAACGTATAACATGAGACGTAAGACAACAGAAATGGAGCTCATGTTCTGTCTGAGAACAAAGATAATCTCAAAGAAATACAAAGACACGCTATGATAATAACAGAACCAAGTCGTTGCATCATTTTTGTATCTTTAGCAAGAGCCTTTCCAATTCATCCGAAGAAGAGCAATAGTAAAAATGCCATCAACACACACACACCTAGTAGCAAAAATATAAAAGCGTACGCTAATGTAGATAAAAAAGACGTTAGTCCATTTGGAGGAAAAATAATAACAATATTAAGACCTGCCTCCCAATTTTCTCTTAGAATGTCTGCAGTTAAATAAACAAGCATGGCTCTAAGTCTAAGTACCTGCATGCCTATCCCTTTTTCAGATGGGGATGGCGATGGCAATGCAAGTAATGAATAAATACAGAGAATAAAACATCTGGTTACGTCCGTTGAGTTCTGCTATGAACTCACGGCCGCCGCTCTTCTTCTAATGCTAATGCAAGCGTGTGGCCAACTTTTGTCTGTTTCAACCCTTAGCAATGTATATATCTGCTCACTGTGCATACACAATGTGCATGCGGCTACTTCCAAGATTACATAATGTCTGCACTGAAAAAGCAAGTACCAGGCACACAGTACCTTAAAATGTTCAACTCACAAAATGCATTGGTAGAATGTGAGGCTATAGTGAACAGAGTTACTAACTCACTCAGTAAACTCAGAAGAATCCATTCTATTTAGTGATATTAGTTGTAACAACGTCTGCCTCAATTTGACATTCGTTCATTTCTCTGCATGCAAGTAAAAGTTGTTCTGTGTGGTAAGCGAGACTTTTGCCTTCTCCCCTCTACCTCTCTCTCTCTCTCCTATGCATTAACAAGTAGATATTTCCAATGAATAGAATTGCTACACATTATAATGGCATATGTAACTACACTATAGTCAGTAGCAGAAGCCAATTTAGTTAGGGACTATGTCTGTCAGTACATAGCTTTACATTATGAAAGCAGAATGAAAAATTCGGATTGTGATGCAGTGTATTAGGAATAGCGACGTATAAATGAAAGCACAAGGTAGTCCGTAGGTCGGAAAACCATTCAGCAATTCCCGAGTTCCTTTCAAAGGGCTTTCATTTTGTATTCCCTTCCTCCGAAACACTTTTTGCTACTTTTCATAGAATATATGCCCTTCGCTCTTCAATTTATTATCAGTGCATACGCATTGTGTCCTGGAGTTGTGTACCAGCATTTTATCATTACTCCAACTAATGCAATCCGACTGGATTCCGATTCCAGTCCCTATCCGACCTTATAATGACATATAATAGCTACTTAAATAATGTACAGAGATTATCGGTAGATATTCTGAGTCTTATAATATAACATTCCCTCCCCACACTTTGACATCGAACCCAATTCAACTCAACTACATACATTTCAATACTAACCTTTCCTTTCCTCACCTCAAATACTCTAATTTACAAAACAGTTTATAGCTTTCCTTTGCTAGGATATGGCTATACTATAGCTAAACAAATGCAAAGAGTATAAAAAGTATAACTAGAATAAGCTGTGCCGCCTTGACATTATATTTCTGTTGTGTTGTGCTGTGTGCATTGTGTGGGCTTTCCTTTTCTTTCTTTTATTTACCTTTGTTGCCTCTTCATCTCTTTCAACTCACACGTTTCAATTTAATGAAAGCAATGCGAGCAAGAGCAGTAGGATAGCTTGAACTTGAAACTCGGCATTTTCCACCCTGCTAAGCACAAGGCGAGTAAGGTTCTTTTAAATGCACAGCCCAGACAGCCAGACTCGCTAAGTACAAGAGACCAATACCGAAAGAGAATTATTATATTATTATATCAGCGTATATAGCAATAACCAAGTAGAAATCAAGTTTTGTCCTACCCAAAAGTTCAAGTTCAACGTTTGAACACACAGCACTCATAATAATTACAGCATTTAACAGACTCTTCTCTATCCAATTCACTTTGCTATGGTAAATAATGCACAAGGATTATTACACCGAAGATGAATGAATAGCTACACACAACTAATATTTTCAATACTTCAAGAATCACAGGAACTATACCTTACATAACATTCTTCT
>JAAAYG020023878.1:0-17627 GCA_009936455.2 Tomocerus minor | reverse complement strand
GGGGGTACATGAAGTCTTCAATGTATTCACAGGGGGGGGGTCAAAAATCGGGAAAAAATGGTTTTTGTAATATATGGACGCTCCCAATGCAACCATAGCATAGTCAATAGTTAATAGATTAGTAATAGTTACTCAATTGGCGAGTTTCTTAATGACCCCAAAATTGACATAGGTATATAAACATCCACAATATCTATCTATGTTATTCAAAAATTTGTGATACCATCAGAAGCTTCTTAATTTGTAACTTTCAGCCGCTTTGTCATGGCCACAGAACCTGATTGGTACACCATCTGGGCACGACCCCTATTTTATCCCCCTTTCTAACTCATAGCATTCGCCAAAAACAGCCCCTAGCCATTTACCCCGGGCGGGAATCAAACTACCTTTTCATGAACACATTGATGTCCCTGTTGAGACATGTACACCACTGAGCCATGTTGCCCGGGTCCGCTTTGTCATACTCGTACCTATCGTAGCTAATATACTTTTTTATCACCGTTCAAATGGATTTTCAAAGGATTTCTTGAGAAAATATGTTAATAGTCCTTGACTCAGTTGGTCGTTTTCTTTCGACCTGTTTATCAAATGACGTCCATGATAAGGGCTTTGGATAGAGCTATTTCACGACATTATACGATTGACACAAACCGAATGACATTAGATGTTTCAGAAAAAAACGTCTAAAGTAATTGAAGCAGCTGACAGCTGGTTTAAAGTCTAAGGATTCGTCTTCAGCTGGCATCGTGTCTATTTTCCAAAAAATTCGAAAAAGACATATCGGCAATGGTAAAAATTATCTTCGTTTTTACGCATGTCAAAGCCACCGAAAATATTCCTTCCTAGTTGAGTAACTATTACTAGTATTACCTTCTTGGGCGTGTCCAGGGGATTTAGCGTCTATTTTCTGCGTCCATCTCTAAAATATTTTTATATTAAGGGCTTAAGTTATAATAATTTGGTAAATGTATGCACTAAGAACGGGTCATAGTGAAAACTTGGAGTTTTGAAACAGTAAAATTCCGAAAATAAAAATTTCTGTCCACAACCCTTGGGTCGTGGAAGAGCTACTTTTCAAAAGAAGATTTTAAACAGAAAATTATTTTGTTAAATCTGAGTAGGGAATTTACATCAGGTGGCGAAAGAGGGCAGCATGTTTTCTATTTTTAATTCAGATGGAAAAATGGCTCCTATCGGGGGACGAGACAAATTACACCGCCTCACCACTTCACCGCTTGGAGACTTTCGGGTAACATTCGATACCTCAAGGCGGTGAGCGCGGGCATGTTTATTTCATTTTAGGTTAGGTTACCCAAAAGTCCCTAGGTGTTAAAGCGGTGAGGCGGTGTATTTTGTCTCGACCCCCCCTCCATCGTCCTTAGTATTTTCTGAGACCTTTCCAATGACGCTACGCCCTGTACACTCAACCCAAACGCTTATATCCTCGCAAACAGATTTGCTATTTTAACACACCGGTATCTTTTAAACGCCGGGTACAATCATTAGGGTTTCGATTAAATTCAGTTTATTATTTTGGTTCCAGACATTGTTGTTTTCATTGAACGAGATTCCTAGCCAAATCCGCAAAGAAATTTTAATATCACTATTGAACATCTTGCCATGTAGTACGCAGATGCCATGCATGCGCTTATAAACGTTTGTCTCTAATAAACGCCTGCACAAATTCCAGTTTCGGTAAACATCGTGGGGCATTTTTTAGAACATTCTAATTGATAAATTAGCAGGGAATAGGAGTAGACATACCGTCAAATTTAAATTCAATTTCAGATTATTTTATCTTCATTGGCTATACAAATTATGAATAAAATATTTACTGGATTTAACCAGTTCTCATCTAATGTTATCGTAATGGTAATGGACACAGGGAGTCTAGGACCAATTTTCAAAGAATAACTCGTAGATATGCTTTTCGATGTATGCAATCTTTCTATTTATATATAGCGGAAGTTACATTATCTATACATTCTGTCAATAAAATTTGTCTGTCCATTTGTACGATAACACATGAACGCAATGGAATACTCGTTCAAATTTTGCGTAGTTTAAAATTCCCTGCACATTTTTAAGGTGACAGGGGAGTTTTCAAAAATAAGTTGGGACAAATTCGAATCCCTTAGTTTTCGAATGTTTACGACGGTTTATTATTTACGAATTAATCTCTTTTACCGACTTCAGCTGACCAAAGAGAAATATTTGTCCTCGTTGGTATTAATGAAAAGCTTTATATCTAGACAAAATGAGATGAATAAATCATATATTATATTCGTGCTAATTAACCCTTTTCGTATCATGGCTTGACGACTGATGGTAGATGCTGAACGTGTAAAGAAATTTTGAAAACATGTGTTTAGATATCAATGTTTAATTGTTGCAATTGCATCCAAAAAGAAAAAACCACAAAAGAGATGAAATTAATGATTTTAAAAACCACTATATCTATAAAACGACCGTTCCTATACGTTCCAATTTTGGTGCGGTTACCGAGAGATTACTGTAACTGTCTGTATTGTGCAGTAGCTACGCAGTTCCAGAATCCAGCTAGAAGAAGCATGATTTGGAGTAACACTGCGATAGTACTGTTTCCAACATTAACGTTTCGGATTATGATGCAGCATTCATATTCATCCATACATTTCATATGGGAACTATTTGAATTGTGGCTTTAATGATTGACGCATTTATTACATTTTCCCTAATAAATTGGAATAAGTTTTGTCCTTTCAAAAGACACTAATAATTAACTAATAGCTTTCCATTTCCGTTTCAAAATTTTGATAAACTAACTCAAAAAAAGGAGATATAATTTGAAAAAATGCCTATTTTCGATGTAAAGGTCAAAATTTCAAATTTCCCCCACAACCTGGCAGACGATCCTAAATGCTAGCTTTACTTTTCATGCTATTTAAATGTTGTATTGGTTTAGGAAAATTAAAAAATAATAAGTAAATTAATTGTTAAATTGCAATGTATTTATATATAAAGATATCAACACTGTCACGCTATTTTCTCGCGCGGTAGTGTATTGCAATTTGCAATTATGTCAAAAAAGGTTCGTCATTTTGAGACGTACGTACTGCATAAAATGCGAGAATATTAATTAGTTTTAGTTACTGTTTGACAAGTCTGAAATTACTCAGGAGCATGCAATGCTAATGGTAAGTATGATGACGGTGGTGGTGGTAATGGTACCCAGGGAATTCCAATCTCTTGCATCAAGCTTCAAATTCAACCTGGAGAAATCCGGAGAACCACCAACCAAAGCATGGCACAGTACAAAGAAAGCGTCCTCCCTGCGTCCATAATATTATAGCACAGTTCTTGTATTATTCCTTTAGTTTCAGCCTGTCTCGGTGTGAATGAGTAAAAGTAATAGCTAAGGTAGCTTTGTCGGATCCATAATATTATACTGGTAGTAATGTAGCATGTAGCTGGAAAAATTCTCCAGAAAGTATGAGTAGAAAGAGCAAGAGACATAGTCGGATCGAGGTTCGTGAGAGTGTGAGGTTCGGGTGAGAATATTACCAAAAGAAACGAAACGAATTCTTTGCTCAAGCCAGCCTTTATCATTACGAAAAGGAGTCGACAGTCTGTGCGAGACTTGTAGAAATATTGGAAAGGAACGGACGGAACAAGAAACTCCAGCAAACCAAAGCGCACTTTTGCTTTGCTCTCTCTCCTCTCTCACTCTGCACTGACTGACGACGACGATGAGAATTTTCAGCTCCTTTTCTGTATTACGTGAACTCAAAGAGAGCTGCCTGGACCGAACAATATTTCAGCCCTAGCTCCGTTCAACATCATGAAGAAAACCTTTTATCCCATCGCATGCCCGTTTAAGTCACCAAAGCTGCATATGTAGATATTTTTCTTATTTTCTCATTAGTTCACTGCAAATTACCTGATCATTTCTATTGCTTCTCGACTGAGTTCATTCTGAATTAATAGAGACACCAATTGAGTAAAATATTAGTTATACGCTGAAATTGTGTTATACTTTTCTTAAATGATGTTAGTTCACAGGGGTTTGGCCAATTAGCGTGTTCCTGGTTATATTCTAGACCGACAAGAAGACAAAATAGCAGTATAAAAATCGGAAAATGTAATTTGCTCGAATTTACTTTATATTTGGAGATAACATTTTCAATCCATCATAGAAGGCGTTACATACAAAATGAGCAAGAAATCATCAGTACATTATACGTTTTAAATAAATTAATAACAATTAGCCTCCACCAAATCCATAAAAGTTATACACTATCTATTACTTTCTACATCTTGCCAAACTGAACGGTGGTTGACATGAAGGCTGGGTACTTTCTCTTTTCTTTACTAAAACCACAAGACCAGGAAAACGTGGGGCTGATGGGCTAGAAATATAAAGTACAAATGTCAGCATATTGGAATTCTTATTGTAATGCCAAACCAATAACACCATTTTATTCCATGTATTTATATCTTGCAGTACCAAGTCCCTAATCCTTATTGTCTGAATTTATTTGTTGTAGACATCAAGTGGTTACAAGTATATTGTATAATGTAATAATGGTATTTCAAAAAGATTTATCAGGGCTTAATCTCAACTAAGGAACGCTATTGCAGAATGGAGGCATGTGCCCGAAAATATTGTTGGTCGTGTGTGGGTAATTTCTAAGAACGAGACACATACAAGTCAATCGAGCGGGTATAGCAGAATATGAAATCCTGGATATAACCGAACAAGTCTATTCTATAGTTAGACTGCTACTTATTTTTTTGACCTTGTTCAATGCTGGGCCATACATGGTTGAATTCTGGAAAGAGATTTTTGCTATAAAAGTTAAGTAGGCACCATGCATCAAATTCATAGAAAAATATCAGATAATAATATTTGCTTGGACTCAGCTTGTCAACAGTTTGATACATTCATTTGTTGGTGATAGCATTATTTCAGATCACTTCAAATCTTTCGAATGATCTTCTAAAAGCATAGCGGCATCAATTTTCTATAATCCTTCTGGGGAATGTAGCAGACGTGTTAATTAGTGTCTGAGACACGTGGTGCGGTCCAGGCAGTTCTCTTTCATTTGAGTAGTATGTAGTTGGTATCCAGTTCGGCATTAGCATAGCATACCAAAGGAAAACAAGTGAACCAAGTCGTAGTTATTTTATTCGTGAGGAAGGAGAGAGTGGTAGTTGGTTGGCAGTGGATGGAGGAAAGGAAGGGAAGCCACATGCTTCATCTCACGCTTGGGGCATTGGATAGCTGGCTGAAAGCGTCACTCATTCCCTCCGTATTTTATTTTATGGAGAAACGTTGTCGTGGAGTGGAACTACTGTGTTGTTGGTTCATGTGACACAATTGAGACCAAGTTCCTGTTACTGCTAGCTAGACTCCCAGAAGGGAAGGAAGGCAAAGGCAACTTTCATAATAATATTCTCTTTTATACTATGCCACTATTGATTCAAGCAAATCAAGCCCAGCTCTACTCCTACTCCTGGCAACTACTATATAATAACCTTTCCAGGCACATGCTGCCTTCCGTGGCAATGGCAACTCGCAGTCTCCACTCATAACCAAATGCAAATTAAATTGATATTCAAATTTAACCCCTTTGTAGCGCAAATAATTTATGAATGGAAGCAGCACAATATTTGCAAACATTTTATTTACCTGAATTTCAAAGGCTTCTCATCCTATTGCAAAGAATTAGTCAATTAACTCCTACCTCATTGAGATCATAACAGCCTTGCATCAAAGGGCCCTTATATAAGCGTGTAGCAAACAGAGCAGTTTTTAATTTTCCACAAGTCTCGAGTTAAAATAATAGCCAAATTCATATAGTACATACTAACATGTAATGCTAAACTTAGTGATATTGCTTATAAAACGTCATGAATTTTGTCCGTCTATAAAACATCGTAACGAATAGAAACTCCAGCTATGATGTATTCAAAGATGTTGACTCATAAACTCATTACTGTTGAAGAGTACTAAGATTTAATGCAGAAAAGTAAGGCATTTGATTATACATTAAATCATTATTTCTTGGACGTAAACAAAAAAAAACTTGATATAATAATTCAAGTAGACATCTCATTTCCCATTAATACCTTTCTTTATATTTGAAGGTACACTCTACATTTAGAGAAAAATATTAAAATATAACTGAAATTCGAAATATAGGTAGGTAGGTATATGCTAACGATGAAAAGTGGATAATGCAACTTGATTTTGAAAACCATGGCTTTCAGATACTTAGCTTCTTTAAAGTAAATGTTTATATATAAACTATGAAATAACCTAAATAAATGGCTATATATAGCAATACAGGAAAGCAAACAATCGGCAATCTCCAGAATTTTTTCCAGAGATTATCTGTGTGTACTCTGTAATAAAAATTAGATGTATTGTTACTTTATATTTATCAATCCCGTAGAATTCAGAACGCATTCTGAGGTTTATTATGTACTTATTACAATTAATGCAAGTTAAAAACACTTATTCGCTTTGAAAATGTTATGTAATTATTAATGTCTAATAATAATAGTTCCACAGTAATGAAAGGCTTGCATTTGTGTATTTAGATTTCATTTACATGTTCACTATGCCTCGGCAAATGCAATAATTTTTTAAGGCTGTCGAGCATTAGATTTCTTAGAACGTTAATCCCATCATTTCTTTGTTTCTGAATTGCACAACGTCGGAACCAATGCCTGCACCAGATTAAACAGCCGTTTTGCTTATAATTATTAAAAAGCTAACGTGTTTCGTTTCATTCTCTAAAGTTAACAATAAGATTCGCTTTTTAACAAGTTGTAGTCCATTGTTTGGAGTCAGTATTATCATCTTCACTCTCTGGATGAAAAGGAAGAGTTCTAATATATTTATATGTACTATTCCCCTCTAGCTCATTTAATGAGTCTCTAACCGAAGACTTAATATGTATATCTGGATAACATGCTTTGGTGGATTTTGTGAGGTTATTTTATAGCATTTGTATCATTCTCGTGCTCATAATTAAGGAACTATCCACCGAATCCAAACTTTCTTTATCTCAACCTTTACTGATTAAGTTGGGTTGAGATCTTCTACACAATGATTTTGATAAGTTTTGAGATTGAAAATCGTAATTACAATTTTATATAGCATGTAATCCTGAATTCTATTACGTATTAACTACGCTATACAAACGTACAATAAATATTACAGGTATAAATTGTGTATTAGCTTACCTGGTATTCATAAAAATTTTTTCTTTTTCATTTACATGCGTTTCTATTTATTATTTTTATCATAGTAAGCATGGGATGCTATATGTTTAAATGATCTTTGCCCGCAGATTCATTTGCCACTTACTAAACAATAGCAGCACATTCTACTCTAGTATGATTGCTTAAGTCTGCTTCAATACTGAAAGCTTGGGCCAATTAATTTTTCAATGGACATATCTGTGCACTTAGGTTTTGCAACTGGGAACTCACTCGAACAGGTACCTAAGTAATTAAGGGTAAAATAATGCTCCCCCATCTCAATCTCAATTTAAAGATTGAGGAAAACATTAAATGCACGTAAATAAATAGAGTTGCAAAATATTATCGCGCATTGTGAAACGAGTTATCTTTGTATTCCAAATGAAAATTGTTCCTAACATGTTAAAATTGTAACGCTGTAACATTTCATACAATTGCACGATGCCTACGGTGTATGTATTTACTGTTATGCATGAATTAGTTAATACAGTGTGGAATAGAGTGGAGGAGAATTTGCAAGCCTTAATTTTAATGCCTGTAATGCTTGCGAATCGTTCCAACGCATATTAAAAGGTAAACACTAAAGGTACATTAAAGTATATGTAATAGTGTGTCGGTAAAAACATTTTGCAATATGATCGGTAATTTAAGCTTTGATAAACAAATCGGGTAACACATAGCAATACGAATAGTAATACTAATACGAATGTAAACAAGAGATAATTACAATTATCTGTGCCTGCCTGTATCGTTGAAAATAAATGGCTTAGCACGAAGGAATTTTGCTTGGGGTATCTTCACAATTTGCGTGCAATGGTATTAACATGTGGTTATGAAAATTGATCATGTTTGCATAACACAAATTATAAATACGTCGTATTTTGCAGTTAGCTAACATTGAGGGCAGAATTATTTAGAAATAACAATCAGTGAAATTATCATTGTTTAGTAGAGTTGGCGATGCCGATTGCCGAAGCCGACATCGGTTTTCCTTTGTATAGATATTTCCTGTGTTGCTACGAATGTACATATTTGTTTAAGACGTTTGCCGTTGCCGTTTGCCTACTCATTTGCTTGCAAGTAGGAGAAAAGGGAGTTCATATGGTGGTGGTAGTAAAAATGCAAGAGCGCAGAGGAATCAAGTACTTGTTTGCGAGTTGTAAAATAGTAGTATTGCATGCAGAACACAATTTGATTACAACAAAACTGAATTAACTAACAGTGCAGTTAAGTTGTTTTGTAGTCTGTTCAACACAGTGTATAAAAGTAGGCACATCCTCAATCCATACACCTTTTCTAACGATAGCTAGCACTACTACATGCTACAAGACATTCAACATGACTAACTAGTTTTAACTACTTATGTGTATATATAGTTTACATTATATTATTGTTATTATTACTAGAGTAATATACCGACGGACGGACTAGAAATACTCAAATGCCCAACGCAGAATTCCTTTCCAATATTATTACTGCATTTTTGCATTATGCGATTATACAATGTTCAGTTGTGCGCTGATGTGTTTGCAACTCACTAATAAAGCTTACGTTACGTTACCTTCATGCCGTGAACAAAGAGATACGAAGCTCAATGTTCTGTTGGGTCTACCTACTCTTGTACACATACAATGAGAAACAGTAAACAATGAGCATGCTTTGCGGCTATAAAAAGAATTTGGTCATTGGACTTCCTGGTGATTCATTTCATTATTCATTCACTCAGATCACAGAGCAGCACTGGCACTAATCCCCATAATATTATCTTGCCACTACCACTCTCTGCTTCAAATTAATTCCCTGAAGAAAGTTCACGCTACTGCATCATATTTGCATGAATATGATTGAAGTCCCTTAAATGGAGTTGATACCAAGTGATCCTCCACTTGGGGCATTAATAAATTCACAAATCACTCTTCATGTAGCATTACTTGGAATAACGGTATCCATTAACCGCTGCATCTCCATAGTTCCTACTATACCTTCAAAAGAATTATTTTTATTGGTTACGAATTTAGCCCTATATTCATAAGAATATTCTCACAAATCAAAATTATCGAGTTTACGATGCAAACCAGCGGAGTTAACAGGCTAGACTTTATTATTATTTATTAGTCTTCTTACTTCAATTGTCAATAAATTTTGACACTGGAAAGAAGCTTCAGCATTTCAAGCATTTCCACACCCTTTTTTTCGGCTTTTTGTTTCCAACATTGTCTACTGTCTCATGAGACTTGATTTTCCGTTTACAGTCGGTTGCTAATATTTGCATAAAATTAGAAGAACAACAAAAATAAAATAAAAGTCCCTGGCTGCCAAATATTTGTAATCAGAGCTACACACATATTTTAAATTCTAGTTCATGCAAATAAACATCCGCCGCTCTTTCGAACTACTATGCGTTTTAATTTGTACATAACCATTCTCCTGCACAAATTACTGTCGTTCAAACTGGGGTAGTCAATACGAACATTTAAATAATGCCCTCCAATCTGCAATTAAACTAAAGTGAATGCACACCATTGATACATAAGTCCTGCACAATAATATATTATTTCCTTTTTTTGCGGTCGATTAGGTCGATATAATCTCCATTTATAACTTGGACATTGTTTATTAGCATATTAGTATATCTACCGAATAATACTCTTTGTAGTTTGTAGTGGCTTCCTTATGTAAGCAGACTGATTCTTTCACTTAGATAAACTTGCACTTCATTTGCGTGTTCCGAATAATAAGGAAGTCAAAATGCAAGTCAGACACTACCACTATCAAGATATGTATACTAGTAAATAAATGAAGAAAAAATGATTGTATTGTTTGCCAAGTAATTTGGCAATGCTTCTTTTTGTATCACAGCATAGTTAGTAAACTCTCTTTTCTAACAGTTACCAATACTGACAAATATTGTATGTTGTATGTATAGACTTGTATTTCAAACATTATATTCGTAGTTGTAAATAAATACATCGATGAAACAATGTAAAGAAAGCATTACCCTAAAAAGGGGAATCTACTTCCCTTATTTAAATTTTAAAAACACGTGCTAGGATTTGGAAGAATTGTTTTAATCCATTTACCTTATTGAAAATAGCATTTTTTGATTAAATTGTGCCTTTCCACCGCTCCACGTTCCGTTCACTTTTCAACCTTAACTTTCTTTTTGCCTTACTCATAAAACAATTGAACTAATTATAAAGCGTTCATGAAATATCGCCAAAATGGACGGACAGACTAATTGACTGAACGTTTAATAATATGCCTTTTCCTATACAATAACATATAAAGGCCAAGTGATACTAGTCGACAAAGGAAGATTTGAAGTCAATATGAA
The DNA here is from genome assembly GCA_009936455.2 of Tomocerus minor. Taxonomy (NCBI): domain Eukaryota; kingdom Metazoa; phylum Arthropoda; class Collembola; order Entomobryomorpha; family Tomoceridae; genus Tomocerus; species Tomocerus minor. Next base: position 7,042 of record JAAAYG020023878.1, on the reverse strand, counting down.
CACGTAAAAATTTATACGAACACTTGATGGTTGGAAAGGTAAACAATGACTATAGCATCAGACAATGTTTATCCCTTTAGAATTTCATGGCAAAGCTTTCTCGCCGTGAATTGCTAATGTAATCGAAGTACAAACTTTCATGTCGTCGCATCTTTACATCATGGTCGGAGTGCGGATGCCTGAAAGGTTTAGCATAGCAAAAGCGGCACAGGTTTGACGGACCATTCATAAAATTACATTTCGCAAAACTAGCGACAGGGATGCAGCAGCACAGAATTTCTTGCCAAAAAATATACAATTTTCCACCTCTAAATATGGGAAAATATTTAAAATACATTTTTCCCTTCTAGTTTCCAGCTTTTTCTTGATAAGAATTTTATTTCTTAAATATTAATGCTTTGATATTCCCGATTACTTCGAAAAAGAGTACCTAGCAGATTTCAAGTATTTCCTCTGTTCTAGAGTAAACGCCGTATTACGCTCTTCCACATGGAGTCGGATTTTGTAAAGTTGGCACCCCTCGTTGAGCTTTCGAATAGGGTGAAGAAATGTTTAAAATTATCATATATTTTATAATACTGTTACTGTCCGTGTCAATATAATATAATTTCAAAACTAAATTTTCAAAATATGCAAGCTGCTAAGCTGTTCATTCCAAATATGTTCATCATCATATTCATAGGTAAAACAAAGTTCGACAATTAAAGATGTTAGAGTTAGATGCTTTAAGATTGAAATATTTAAACTTTACGAATATTGTCTTGAAGGATGGGTTTAATTATTCCTGTCAAGTTTGCTATGTTCGTATGTTCGTATGCAGCAGAGTTTCATGCTGTTAAAGTTGCCTATTATCACTATTTAGCTTGATTATTATTTTAAACTATTATAATGCAATAATAGTTTTTGTAGTAATGGGACTGTAAGGCCGTAATTTGATGGTCTACATGCCACTTAAATCAGGAAATGTTTTGAAAAATAAGCCAAAATTAACAAACAATTGCAATTCTTAAGTTATATTCGATTTAAATTACCAAAATTTTTCCTTACAGCCATTTCAATTAGTGTAAACGATATGCCTCCACTCGATCAATTTAATAAGGTGTCGGTGACAAGGGCAAGATACTTTTGCCTTGGAAAAGCATTAAGTTTGACTTCATTTAAATATGTAATTGTTCATTTACAACACAAAGCGCACTTTTAAGGATGAAATGGATTCACATAGATAAATAGTACATTATCTATTTTCATTTTAGCATAATAATCGTTCTGTACTGACTAATTTGATATAATTCTTTGACCATAGTTTGACTAGAAGCCATATTGTTTTGCAAATCCAATTAATAATTTATTAAACCTTCCATAGTTTGTTAATAAATATATCACTTGAAAACATATTTGGTTTCAGTAAGGAATACATCGCAAATTTACCCCACTTTCAATAGCATTCAATCTTATTATAAATAAAATTGACTTTACAAGAAATGCCATATCCACTCCATCAGTTGTCTAATTTCCCTAAATGGCAATAACGCACCCCTCCCCCAAAAGAGGATGTCCAATTCCCAACATATTAATTTTTAAAACTCCCTTTTCACCTCAACAACACACGTTGAAGAGATGTTTTTGGAACAATTGTGTGCCCCACACCCAATAGGAGGTGCGATGTTATCCCAATTTCAAGTCAGACAGAACGTTTGGATAATGTAGTTGCATTTATAATGTATTTTATAATGTATTTATAATGCGAAAGCTACATTATAAATGCAACTACATAGTCCATGCACCGTGAAAAAATTAACTATGTTGGTGCATCACGCATCAAAGAAATGCATTATTGATTGTAGTTTGACTTACTGGGCTGTACCCATACGACGATAAATGACGATAGTATGTCCGAAAAAATCAAGCAGTATTCCTTTACAATAATAATTTTTTCCTTTAAGCGTTTCCTTTAATCACAATAAAATGCTCAACATATAACGTAACAAGGTGTTCAGTAGGTTTTTCTCATAATTTGTTCTGGTCCTGTTAAAATTCACATTCATAAAGTAAGACTTTACGTCCAAAGATGAATTTAAATAAATCTGCTCCTTTTCTATGACCAAGAAATAAGCTGTAACAATTTTCATAAAATTCAAAAACTCAAGCACTAAACGTGTAACCTATGAAAAAGAGTCACGTTTCATCATTAATTATTAGTGCATTTATTTTCTGGAAGTTTCACAGAATATTTCCTATACCTCCAAGTCTTCGGGACGCAAGGTCTACTCAATCAGGTTGGTCTTAACATTGAATAACAATTACATGATGAGATTCCTGCTTGATAAAAGTGGCTAAGAATATAATTTAAACAGGGGCATATATATTTGTAGCAAGTGCGTAGATGGTGTGAGGAAGTATAAATATTCCCATTGGTTGCTATTTATATTTAAATTGATTAGCTTAAGCATTGCATTCTTTGAAATATGTATTTGTTTTACTGTGCATGAATATGGTACTTGTAGTGCAGTGTATTATGTAAAAAAGCCCTTAGTGTTGTTCTTCTCAGTATTAGCTCGAGTGTAACATCTTGGGGCGTCACAGGAAATTAAAATTCAAGAGCAAAAGTTTTGTATGTGAATTTTGATTGCAGTCAACAAAAAACTGTTCTCGTCGTCAGCTCCTTTTCCCACGAATGCTCTCACCGTTTCTACATTATTGTAGAAATGCTAAGCATTTCTCATATGCACAAATATAATACTATAAACAAATATTGGCTGGGAATTTCCAGTTTACAATGTTATGCTAATTATAATTTTTAGCTTGAATAATTTCTCTGGCGGATAGTACTCACAGACTTACAATAAACCATATTTAGGTCCATGACACCGTGAATTATGTCTCATGTAAGCAAGGTAGTAGTTGTAGTGGTAGAATTGTAAGTACGTAGATAGAATGCATGAAAATATGAGACACGACACGATATAAACAAATACGTAAAACCTTCTTGTATTGAAATATTATTACAAAGGTCTCTTTTTCAATCTGGGCATGCATGGTAAAACGTAGAATATTCTAAGCCACACTATGACTTTAAATACTCCTTTTACACCTTATGTCTGCGTAGCTTTTAGCAAGTTTTCCTGACGTCACTTAAAGAGTAACGCAAGAATATAATATGTAGTCTGGAGTCGTTTAAAAATAATGACAGCTAATCTAACCCATATGTATAGTTTTTGCATAAAAATCCCACACATACATTGATAAAAACTTTAACTGGTGCTTTATGTACATTATTATATTTAATTGTGTATTTACGTCTTTATTAAAAAGGCGTTAACACTATTGTGAATATGCAATGCTGCAAATAATTGCAAAGAATATTTTTAGTCCATAATTGTCTACTAAATTCACTTCGTAAAAAGTCCTGCTTTGCGCGAGGCAACTTGAGACGACGACGGTGTGTTGGTTGTTGCTAATGTCAGTTTCCCTACAAGATGTGGGTATTAATGTATGAGCACAGTATGAGTAGCTACAATAATGCATGACAATTCGCAATTAGCAAATTCTTAAATTGACAGCTAATAAATAAAATCAACAGTCGCATAATATGTCTTAATAGTTAATCAGGAAACTAAATCTCAAAGCAGCCACACTCCAGAAATGTCAAACAATCTTCTATAGGAATGCATTGCGTTGCTACAAATTCCATTTCTACATGATAAAAACAAAAGAGCAAGTAGCTGGACTTGGTGAAAGTGACCCAACTGATTTATTGTAAAGAATAACACTTATAATGAACTATTAGTGCAAGTGTTGCAATCATAACTGTTGATAAGTGTGACATTATTTGTCAATAAGTAACATTGTTGAAATTAGTTTTATTAATCTTTGTGTAAATGCAAATGCATGACATGCTTTTATATTTTTTTTTAAAGAAACACTATTTATAACATGCATTCGTATATAAATTGGCTTTTCCTTGACAGTATAATCAAGCATTAGAGCAGATATACCGTACGAATTAATAATTATTAATTAATAATTGGTTTCTTTGTACAGCGATTTTACAAGGTCTTTTGTCTTTCAATCGTCATGGAATTTCGACTACTAATAAAATGTATAATTATGAATTAATATTTTTGTTGGTCATAATAAATGTTGGATAGGTAAGATATTTGTAGAAGTAAGATGACAGTTGTAAATCTATCAACACTCTCTACCTAGGTAGCTTTACGCTATTTATCTGCCTTGGCGTGACACTCATCAGGACATAAGTCAACAGAGAAGCTACCTGCAGAAATAAACCTGAAATGTAAAACAGCAATAAAAATAGGTTTTTGAAAGGCTGTAATAAGTAATAGAAGACTGAGTCTTTTGTATGCATATTAACTGTGTGTGGTGTATTTCTATAACAAAACAAGGCATTACTAGCAGATACAAAGGAACTATTGCTATCTCCTCTAATGAGTAGAACAGTAGAAGGAGCGTAAAGGATTGTTTGCTGAATGCAGTGAATCTCAAGTCTGGTACGGTGTTACTCGTATGCTGATGCTGCTTTTTCTTAGGGTACGATAAACTTAGATTAAAGAAGCCAGGACACGGCATAGCAAAATCTTCTTCTTCTTCATCAGCTAGCAGAGAGCACTATTAGAAGTCGGAATGTGAAGTAGGGAACGAAAGAAGGCACGCATATCATTAAACGAAGAATCGCTACTTTTTCAATCAAAATTTCCCCAGTCTTCCATATCTGCACATAAATAAGGAGTGGATGGCAGTACGAAGAAGATTCTTGCATAGGATCCGAACACATCGCATCATCGCTTGAAGCTTATTGGTAGCAGCAATGCAACTGTTTACTTTACTACTGGTTACTTACTTACTACTACTTCTGACTTGACTACTACTGTGTGCTGGCACTATTGTTCTTATACTTTAGGGCCAAGCCACGGCATGCCACTCAAAGTTCTGCGATACAACGTGATGATACTGTATTAGTATTACTAATTCAACTCATCCCTTTCTATCTCTATTTGTTAACATGCAACTTACTTGTTTTAGTTGCTTACTATCCGTGCACACCATACTTTTACATACTTCCACTCATGTAACGTAGCAGATGTCATCTCACGTTTTATTCCACTAATGCCATTTCAATGTATCGCTACGTGCGCATTACTTTACATAGTAGCTCTCTGCCGTAACTTCATACTCAGGCATATAATAATAGTACATAATAGAAGTTAGTTAGTACAGTGTAGTGAAATGATACGTAGTTCATTAAATCTGCAGTAGTTAAATAAATATTACTTCTATTTAGCCATTGCATCTATTTCTATGCCTACGTAGTCGTTCTGCAATCTAAATGTTCTCAGACATTTTATAACCATAATGTTACTACATAAGTCACGACCAGCCTCTCACGCACTGAATAATTTAAGGCCCACTACAAATATTAGCACTTACATTTCTTCGCAGCTAAATAAATAAATAATGTTTTACGGTACATTAAGCAAACGACACAGACAAGGCACTATGGGATGTGATACATATAATATATGAATCCTGAACAGGGACATTTCGTTTCGTCTTTTTAAAGATTTGTTTTGTTATTTTCTACTAGTCCATACGAATATATGTAATGCTTGTGTTCTTGTGTTTAGAAGAACTTAAGTCATGGTGTCATTATGCGAATATGGAGAGAGAGAGAGAGATTATTATGGAGATGCTGTTTCGAGAATCAAACAATAGAATAGATCTGATCCTTTGTAACATCTGCATCACAATGATAAGCAAATGAATGTGCGTGTAGGCACGACAGCCTGTAGTGTGCATTGTTGGAAAAAATGTCGCAAAAGTCTCTGAGTGATAAAAATGAGGAAACGGAGTAAGGAACAGAGGAGCATAGGCTCATGTAACAATTACGTTTTCAGAAGTATGTGGCTAGAGAAAAAGTTGCTGTACAGGGAAGAACTTGACTTTGACTCTGTAACCTCTCACCCTTTGGATCAGAAGGAAAAAACCAAGTGGCTTTGGTCTGCTACGTTATTCGTTCAGGACTTTGGCTATAATATGTTATGATTTAGTCTGCAGGTTCGTCTTGAGCTATGCAAACCGTTTCATCCGTACTCACTGCACATGGCTATGCAATACATCTCTGCTACTTATTAGTGAGGTATGTGCCTACAGATATAATAGAAGAACACTTCCACATCTCACTCATACACGAGTCGGCATTTATTGTCTCGCATTTATTTATCCCCAAGAAGTCGTTGCTGTTCTGCTTCAAGTGCAATACTTTCAAGAGGGAGCTGAACTAATGATCTTCTATAGCCATATCCTCACTTAGCTACCTCATCTCCTATACCCTTCTTTTCTCTACAGATTTTGCTTATTAGCAATAATTAATGTAGAACATAGTCAACTACTCCAAAAAGACCAGCTACCCTTACCCTATTGTCAGATTCTCAAGTTTCCCTTCTCGTTAAATGTCTGTTTACCAATAACACTGCTTCACTTTACACTCCTCACTCCACTAGTTATAATATTATTATATTTTCTTGTTAGCTAAGATATGTATATAGTAGCAAGCAATACCTACAAAATAAAACAAAGCAAGCAGTTATATGCATATGAACAGTGTCACTAAAAATACCCGATACCATTGTATTAAAGGACACATTTTTCGGAACGTTCCTTTATGTCATGCTTACCAACATTACTGTAATGCTGTACCGTCAGTATTTCTTTTTGTTTGTAGACCTTTATTTTTGTTTATGCTTTACGTATCAATGTATATAGAAACATCCAAGTAATATAGATGTCGTAGTCTAACCAAGAAAACGGTTCACCTGCGCAGTTTGTCTACACTAACCATGCAATGTGTAAATATTGCGACAAATGAATATTAATAACGACTCCATATATATTGAGTTAACGAAAATGTAGCACATAGTACAAGCAGTGTTCGACTGGCCACTGGCTATTGGCTTAAATGGCCTAGTGGCTGGTCAAAATCATTATTGGCCACTGGCTAAAATTATTTTACATTGTATTTGGACAT
>JAAAYG020023856.1:0-17630 GCA_009936455.2 Tomocerus minor | reverse complement strand
CCACAACTATTTCGCTCAGTAACACCCAAACACAAGAGGCATGCCCTCTCCCCTCTCCAATTCATTATATCTGCCTTTAATAATGCACATATAAATTGTAGCCCAATTTTTAATTTCTTGTCCGAGTACGTAAGGTCGACCATACCAAGCATTGTGTAGTTATAGCAAATTGTTTGTTGTAAAGGCATATGTGTGAAAACTGACTGATACTTGTGATTTCAATAAAAAACTAACTAACCAACTAACTAACTATTCAAAGCAATACCAAATCACAAGAGCTAATTGTAAAAACTGTGGGTCAGGGAGTTTCATTAGTATAGATTACCTGCTACTGTATAGGTTTAAATTTTAGAGTAATGCTAAGAGCAAGTATCAGTAAGAAATATTTTATGAAGTGCATACCTGCATATTTTGTGTTATACATAGAGTACTAAAGTAACGAGTTAATACAAATGTTACAATGTACAGTACAAATAATCACAGTCACTTAAGTCACTACAATACCCACCAACTATATGGTTCGTTCGGCTTTTGCTTCTACTTTTGAAGTAGTAAACGAAACAATGACAAGTGAACTGTGACGAGAAGACTGTCAGAACAAGTAGTTTTACAGAATTGAAGAAGAAAGCCAGCACAAGTATTCAATTCGAAATGCTCATAAACATGACAGGTTCGTTTCGTTATTAGGAGACCTATTATGTTATATATACTATGAAGGATAAGATGTAAAAGATCATTCACATATTCACATTTACAAGACAAACGCATATAACACAAATCGCATACAGACACGGTCCACGCGGTATAAATTATTATGTACTTTTACCAATACAATGGCTATAGTATGTAGTTGCAGTAGTATAAGATGAAATAGAATGCACTATTAAGTACATATAATATGACAACTTAAGAGAAAATAGCAGGAGCTACCGAATGAGAGAGCAAAAGAGCTATATATGTACAATTCTACATGACAAACGAACCGAAACCTTAAAATATCATCGTCACATCACTTGCTAGTTCCTCTCTTCGTTTCTTTCTAGTTACCCCTCGAACAAAAATTCACCTTCTTTTATAACGTCCTACTCTACTCTCTACTCGTCTACATCACTGCATACATGTATAATACAGGTGTAAAACACATGATGCTATGATGCCAATCCGAGCCAATTGTGTACCGTACTATACAGATACACTATTCAGGTCTTCGAAGCAAATATCAGGTACCTTTTTGCTTCTACAAGTGATTCAAATTATTATAATTCCTAGTCCGCTAAAAATGGCTATGTAGCTAATCTAAACTACAAAGGTCAAGGTATATATTGACCAGCTATAAAATAAAAGTTTGCTCTGACTAAATAAAACTTGGAATTCATAGGATTAGCAAAAAATTAGCATTATAGTATGCTAATGCTAAATAAATATGCTGACGCCTAGCCCTTCGCGCTGCTATGCTGTGGCAAAATATCCACTGTCACAAAAACAGCTCTACGTTCAGAATTTTCCATCAAGTCAACTAATAGGGTAAAAAATAACGGGAATTTCAAATATGGAAACCATTTTATTGTAACACCACCCTCCAGGTATCTGAGGGATATACCCCCCATTTAGGCTAACTTAAAAGCTAGCCAGAATATTCAATCCATTCACAAATTTGGGTAAACTTGATTGTACCCGTTGTTGATTACCTACATAGGGGTATTGGTAGAATATTATACCAAGTTTTTAAGTTAGCCTACATGGGGGTATACCCCTTAGATACAAGGGGCATAATTGCTGAACATAATCGTTTCTATATTTGAAATTCCTGGATATTGATATAGTTTTTAAAGGTGGGCTCATGGCAAAAACGTTCGGCCCGACAAGAAAGGGCCCGTGAATCCACTACTGCGGTCGGTCCGTTGCCCATCTCTATTTTAGATGGACGGAGTGAAAAAGCGATCGATCGCCAGTTATGTAAAAGGTCTATTTGCCTAAGAGGGTCACATGTCACATTTATGTACATAAAGATGGCAAATCACTGTTTGTTTTTGTGACCAAAATTTTTTTTGCTTACCTGTCTCAAATACCTTACGATTGGTCAATTTTATTTGAAATTATGTTATGATTGAGGATGTATGTATTATGTATAGGCATGTAATTGCATTGTAATTGGTATGGAATTTTCACTAAAACTAAAAAAAGTCACGCTCACATTACCTGAAACCTTTTTTTTGTCGAAAACTGTTCGTCCCGTATGAGTGTATGGAAAAGTTTAGGTATAACGAATGATGAATATTTGGTTAAAGTGCGTACTTGTTTTGCCTCTGTAACTTGTTCTGAGACTGTCTTTCCTTTTGCAGTGGTCAGTTGTAATGCTGAGAGGTCAGGAATCTCAGGACACTCAGGAGTGTCAGAGATCGAATGTGGATGTCAGTATCACCGTCACCCTGTCCTGTGACCTGCGGTTTGAATGAGATTGAGATCTTGTAAATGTGTCCTCCTTCTTCAGTGCTTACTTGTCTATAAATAATATTAAAACGATTATGGTCACAGTGTACAACTATTTGGAAATAATATTTTTTATTCACTAATAGATAGAATTAAGAAAAAGTATTGCCTAACAAGGTAAACAATTTTTAGCCGGGCGGTGAGCGCAACCTCGTCAAACAACAAACGCAAACGTTTCAATTTGCAGCAATATGCAATGATGGCTCTCCGTCCGTCTTCCCTTCGGGCCTTCTTTCTATGTATGTGTTTTATCATGTGTTGTTGTATTAGAAATTCGTAGCACTTCGGTTGTCAATTTATAGCGCGAAAAAATTCAAATATTCCTTATGATGATGATGGCAAGGCAATGCATGCATGAGGCAGCAGCCGAAGGACTGTCTGACAACTTCTGTATGCCGTCTATAGAATAGAGTTATAAAACAGGTAGGTACTATCATACGTACTTTATACATCTACTAGATGATTAAGCCCTCTACCGGGGGCTAGGAATAGTAGACGTAAGAAACCTCGCTTTGGGAAGTTAAAGAAATTTTAAATTGATTCAAGAAAAAATTTAATTTAGTGATAATTGTGGAAATTCACTTATATAAAATTTTTTATTATTTATTTTGGCTTTGCACGTTTGACACCTTTCAAGTAACGACTAATAGATACCACACGTATATGAAACAATAAAGCCACATTTAGGGTTTACAATGGCTTAAATTATTAATGCATTATAACCCCCCCCCCACAATAAATTTGATATTTCATTTTGAAATCGCGATTTCAAAAAATTAAAATTACTTTGGCGGATTTTTGTTCAGGGTTTAATGTGCACTCGGTAGGGAGCCCACTTCTCCGCCCTCCCCCCAATTTTGAGGTAACAATAAAATTAATAATTCCTTCGAAATTGCGATTTAAAACAACCATTAAAACTGTATCGTCGATTTTTGTTCAAGGTTTCACGTATCGTTTCAAGGGTGGGGCAATCACTTCGTCTCCCCCAATTTTGAAATTACTTTAAAATGAGTATTTAATTCGAAATCGCCATCGTCAATAACCCTTGAAACTATAGAAGATAATATTTATTCCAAAGTTTTTTGTAAGCACTGTGTGAGCCACTCGTCCACTCCCTTCCCCATTCCTAGATCTGAGATCATATTTTTGAAACATCGTAAAATTACGATCGTAAATTCTCATTTAAAAAATTTTGATTTTTAAGAATTTTACATTGTAAAATAAACAGATATCCATGGAAAATACGATATCGTAATTTTACGCTGTTTCAAAATGCTATGTTGTAGCGATGAGACAGGAAGGAAAAGAGTCTAACAACTATTCTTACTTCAACTATTTGCATATACATAACTATTTTGTTATTTGTTTGGAATTCCCGCTCTTGAATTCTTTCATCAATGGCTATTGCGTTACATACCACCTAAGCGAGTTATATAGGAGAGGAATTATAGATTGGAGCTCGTTGAGAGCTACCAATCGCCGGGGAAGGATTTTGAATAAAATTAATATTTCTTTCGAAATTGCCATTTTAAACTACCATTAAAATTACATTGGCGGATTATTGTTCAGGATTTATTGTGACAACAATAAAATATTTTGAGGCAACAATACAATTTTGAGGCAACAATAAAATTGATATTTCGTGTGAAATATCAATTTTAATATTTAAGACTGCCTTGTCGAATTTTGTTCACGGTTTCAGAAGTATCCGGATACCTTTGAGCAGGTGCAAGAAAGGTGCCAAAAATTTTCCGGATACAATTGAGCAGGTGCAAGAAAGGTGCTCGAAAGTATCCGGGTACTTATGAGCACGTGCGGGTGCTCAAAAGTTGCGCAGATCGAGACTTGAAAGTTGAATTTGTGTGGTGTTATGCTAGCAGCTGATATTTGTTTACATTCTCTCATTCGCTCCCTTCCCTGTCAGACTTGTTATTGTTTTTGAGTTTCCCGGGTTTGAGTTCTCTCAACCAATGGGCTATTGGACACATACATCATAAGCCGTATATAGGATAGGAATTGTCAATAGAGGATTTGCACAAAATGTAATCCTTAGCTTTCACTACATTATGCATATTACGCCACTTACTCTACGGCTTAATAATACAGATAGATAGTAGGTATTTGGCCGCTGCAACCAAAACGCAGCTGAGAGTAAAACTGTCAGGGAACACAGGAGTAATTCCAGGTAGCCGAAGAAGCCGAAGAACCTTTCTTTCCGAATCCGAAGACCCAGGTAGCCGAATCCGAAGGCCCAGGTAGCCGAAGCCGAAGAACATACACGTTAGCCGAAACCCGAAGGCACAGGTAGCCGAATCCGAAGGTCCAGGTACCGGAACCGAAGGCCCAGGTAGCCGAAGCCGAAAGCAAATATGGTAGTAAATGCAACTAAACTAGAATAAATTCAATTAAATTAAAGTTAATTAACATAAATTCAATTAAAAGCAACTAAATTAAAATAAATTCAATTAAAAGCAAAATAAATTAAAATAAATTCAAGTAAATGCAACTAAATTAAAGTAAATTCAAGTAAATGCAACTAAATTAATATAAATTCAAGTAAATGCAACTAAATTAAAATAAATTCAAGTAATTTATCTTTTTTTCATTTAGTTGCATTTACTTAAATGTATTTTAATTAAGTTGCATTTATTTGAATTTAGCTGCATTAACTTGAATTTACTTTAATTTAGTTGCATTTACTTGAATTTATTTTAATTTAGTTGATTTTATTTGAATTTAGTTTCTTTTAATTGGATTTATTTTAATTTAGTTGCTTTTAATTGAATTTATTTTAATTTAGTTGCATTTACTTGAATTTATTTTAATTAATGCATGCTGGCTGTGCTTATGCTGCAATGCTGTACGGTGCGTTTAGCTACGCTACTCTACGGCTCTAGATACATGACATGCACGTATCCGTGTGTAAGTACGTATTGCCTACATGCATTGCCTTACGAATAATATACCGTAATATCACCAACTTTCCTAAGGTGTGCCATTTTTGCTAATACATTGGTGTCTTGGTGAAATGTTATACGGCTTACAATGTATTAGCAAAAATAGTCGACCGTAAGAAACTGGTCAACTCCCAATACTGTATCCAGTCCAGTCCAGAGGCCTGCAGGAGTGTATTACATATACCTATGTACATAGGTAGGATAGCTATAGTGCTATACTTTCTATACTTCACTGCTACTGCATACTGGTTGGTGTTACGTTGTTGGTGGTAGTGCTGTTGTTACCGTACAGCTAGCAGAAAGCAAGAAGGAATTTTGCAGTTTCTCCGGTTCAATACCTTGTTGGTTTTCATTCTTCCTTCATCCTTGTTCTGTGTTGCTGTTGATGATATCCTTCGGGATAGGGAGAATATTTTGTCCATAACTTCAAATTCTGCTGCGATATGGAATCGAATTTCACTGATAGATACGAAGGGCTGCTACAGGGTAATTGTGTCAGTAAGAAACCAAAAAATGGTCTCAATGGATTTCCTAAAAACCGTATTAATGGTAAAGTGATACCGAATGGGGTCAAGTTAACGCTACACAGAGACCGCACTGCGGCGGGAGAAGACGTCAATGCTGTTGCTAGTACAGATGGAAACAGAAAAAACGGTTTTTATAAATTTGCATACCCCGAAAGCTCCGGTGACCACAACACTAGTTCTGAGTTGACAAATGGTAATAATGCTACAGTGTCTCCTAAAAAAGTGAAGCAACTACGAATCGGGAGGCGAAAAATCCAGGAATCATATGAGCAGTGCTCACTCATAGATGCTTTTTACACATACCTGTGTTATTTTGTGCTTGTAGTTGTGGGTGAGTCATTTTATTCATAATGCGTAACATTTTATTTAATAGATATGTACCTTGTACGTAATTTTGATGGCAATCGACACTAATAAAATGATGTAATCATTGCTTTTATTCATTATTTGATGTTGATATTAAATGTTTGGTGTAATTTGCAGGGTATTTCAAAGACTTAATAAGGCCTGTTAAAATCAAGGAGAAAGACCGAGAGGTAAAAATAATTTTTTTCATTTCGTAAATAAATTTCGTTTCTTTCATGGTAAAGCTCCAGCCACACGTCAGAATGATTGAACATGTAAAATCTTTTTTGTGGGTTAAGTCCAATTCAAAAAATTGTGGCGTGTATGTGGATGATGAAAATTTGAAAACGAAAATATTGTATGTATTCCCCAACTCAATTTTTTAATTACTGGTACCCAATTTCATTATTTTTGTATGCCCGCCGATTTTTTAAGGTAATTCGGGGAAATTGTAGTTTTTGCAGCCGTTGCATGACTTATGCAAGCCTTATAATATTTTTAATTTTTTGTAAATCATTTATTATTTTATTTTCCTAGTTGTATGAATGGCATATTGTTATTGATAATACAAGCAAGCATGACTATAGGGCTTTGCGGCAGAACTATTATAGTATTGTACTGCTCACTGTTGTGCTACTACATACACCACCGTGACAGTGCTAGGCTAATGTGACTGACTACTGTTTTTTTCTTAACTTGTGTTAAATGCACGCAACAGCTTGCGTAAAATTCTTATGGTAATTGCGTTGTGTAATCAATAATCGTCCAGTCTCACTAAGTCTTTTACATTCTGGTGTTTTTAAACATGAGGCACGGAGGGGATGGGCTAACAAGTTTTCAGACAGTAAAGATTATTATTACTAAATTATTATGGTAAGCGGAAGGAGGAAGTCGATCCCTATATATATGATGAGATGATGTCTATAATTTATGTATAGATGTTGTAATTTGTAATCATATTATCGTGTGCTGTATAGCAAAAAAATTAATGGCTATTCGATATATAACCACTGAGTCATATTATTTATTTTGAGAACAGACTTCCTGCGGATTGTGTTCTCTGTGCGATAGAAAATTTGATGTATACATATAAAATAATCAGTTTCAATAGAACGAACATTAGCGGGTACATCGAAGTCTACAGTTTTGATTTCACTTAAGAAAGACTGATGTGATATTAATGAGACTGATGTGATAAAAATATTGTTTCCGATTGGATTGCATGCATGGTATTAATTCTACCAGTCCGTATTCTAATTCTTTGTTGCATGTGATGTGCGATAATACTGTTATAGTTAGTTGTTTTCTTTGAGTTTACTGCGTAGCATTTATGGCTTTTATCAATTCGTTTTTTAACCACGACGCATACGGTCATAAAATAATTTTTATCTGTAATTTCATACTTTTGTAGCATTATTATAGAAAAAAATTGTTTTATTATTTGAAGTACTCATTACTATTGAAAAAATTATTATTCGAAACTTTTTTAGGGCATTTCAATTAGCCTTTATATGTATGAAAGCAGGGATATTCAAACAATGATTTTCTTTGGTACGCTTTTTGTTTGCAACCTTCTATTTTCTTTTAAGGTCATAGAGGTTTCGGGTTATCGAAGTGCTGTTATATTTCAAAAAAGTAATTTCAAAGCAGTGTAAAAGTAAATTATGAAGTAAAACGGCTAGAACTTTTACTTTTAATTAGCTTGTCTGTAAAATTAAAAAGAATTAAAAATATCATGTGAGCTAAAGTGAGATAGTGTATAGACGAGTTGAGCAAAGAGGAACTTAAGGATGAGTAAGTGTTAATAGTTATCTAATCAAAAGCCGATGATAACGCAAATGACACAAAATAAGTCCAGTACATTATATTGTGTGTAATTTTCCATGATAACCCAATCTCTATATACAGAGAGGTTGAATTTTATGACTATTAATAATGGTCATAAAGTCATAAAACAACCTCTATGTAAATAGGTTACGTTTGTAATTGGCAATTTATGTTTGCGAGTCGCTCTTTCCAAACCCATTGGTAGATTACTTGGTACATGTGAAAGATTTCATGGAAATAGTCTATGAACTTTTCAATGTGTCATTTCACAAAATATGTTTATTGCTTTTTTATAAGGTGATGCATGAATTGAAGATTACATGCTTGTGATTATTTCGTATCCAATCACAAATTGATGAAAAAGTTATCGCCACATTTTAATGTTTACGTATTAGAGGGTGAATTTAAGAGACTTGCAAAACTTTTCGTATAAAATAGGCATATATTATATATTATAAAAGTTGATGAAAGAAAATTTGAATCTACTTACGTGTCGGAATAAGAAAATTGTTTTAAGTAATTCTCAATTCGTGCTAATCTGCTGATTTATTTCCAGGGCTATGTTCCGCTGTATGCAAGTTTTGAAAGTTTTTACACTCGCCATGTATATCGCCGAGTACGAGATTGTTGGAACATTCCAGTTTGCAGTGTTCCTGGAGAATACATAAGTCTAATGGAACGTGTTTCCCATGATTATGGATGGACGTTTCAGTAAGTTACAGACCAGAAAATTTCAGGCTGAAATAATTCTAACTGTCCCTACAACTTACTAAGTAAAAAACCTTCTGTTGTTTATCATTTATCATTATCTAAACAGATTTTGTCACATTTTTGCAGAATGACTGGCAAGCAAATAAAATGTATTAACTTGGGCTCCTACAACTACCTTGGGTTTGCTCAGAATCATGGTGCATGTGCCGAAGCTGCCGTGGAAAAGGTACAGCATTGTGGGACTTCAGTTTGCAGTACAAGACGGGAACTTGGAAATGCGTCATATATTGAGGAACTTGATAAATTAGTAGCCAGATTTGTGGGAACCGAAGATGCTATCACGTGTGCCATGGGATTTGCAACTAACGCTCTTAATTTGCCTATAATTCTGAACAAAGGATGCTTAGTTCTTAGTGATGAGAAAAATCATGCTTCCATAATTTTGGGGCTCAGATTGTCGGGAGCCACCATTCACGTTTTTAAACATAATAGTAATTCTCTACTTGATATAACGTGTTTTTGTATTTTGGGATTAAAACATTGTAAATGTCGTAATCTTAATGTTTTCTCTACTCACATAGATATGAAGAGCTTGGAAAAGCGTATACGAGAAGGTATTATATATGGACAACCAAGAACTCATCTACCATGGGAAAAAATTTTCATTGTAGTTGAGGGTGTATACAGCATGGAAGGATCAATAGTCCGGCTACCTGAAATTTTGGATTTGAAAAAGAAATATGGGGTATTGGTTTTTACCTTTTAAACCTGTTAAATCGTCCCCAGTATTTATTTCCCACGTAGTTGAAATAATAACTGTAAATCTGTAATTGAGCTCACGGATTTGATTAGTGAGCGGCTGAGAGTTTCGTACCAACTTAAGATCTGATGACATTTTAATGAATTTTATAGACTTACCTATATGTTGATGAAGCACATAGCATCGGCGCTGTCGGTGGTAATGGAAGAGGTGTGGTTGACTATTGGGGACTAGATCCTAAGGACATCGATGTGCTTATGGGAACTTTTACAAAGAGCTTTGGGTCAGCTGGGGGATATATTGCTGGATCAAGGGATCTCATTCAGATGTTAAGAGGAAGTAGTCATGCACATTGCTACGGAACTTCTATGTCACCGCCTGTTGCTCAACAAATACTGACCTCTATGAAAATTATTATGGGAGAAGATGGAACAGATGACGGAATCAAAAAAATTGGACAACTAGCTAGGAATTCGAAATATTTCCGTCAGAAATTGAAGCAAAATCGTTTCATTGTGTATGGAAATGATGACTCCCCTGTTGTTCCAGTAGCTCTGTACATGCCTTCTAAAATTACCTATGTTATTCGTGAGATGATTAAACGAGGTGTTGCTACAGTGGGTGTGGGATTTCCGGCCACTCCCTTGGTGCAAGGACGAACGAGATTCTGTGTTAGCGCTGCTCACACCAAAGAAATGCTGGATCATGTAAGTAATTTACTAGATTAATAGCATGCTAAAATTATAACTGAATCATAGCCTTTTCGTATTTGACTGAACATTGCTTTGGTCTCATGGTCACCTGTAACATATTTAATGTTGTTTTATGATTTATTTTAGGCTATTGAAGCAATGAGCATTGTTGGTGATAATATTCAAGCTCGTACTTCGACATTGCCTGTGAAAAAGGGAGAAATTCGTTATGAGGATGTAGAGTTAGAAGATGTGGTAGACTAATTCTGATTTCATAAGCATTTTGTACTACGGACGGTCTTCAATACTATACTACATGAAACTTACTACCTATTGACTTAACTATAAGGTAGAGTGTAATTTATGCATAGGTAGTCCTTATTTAGCATAATTGCGTACAATATTCAATTTTAACTAATTATTGGCGTCTTAGTGATTACACGAGGTGGTAACTGTATTTCCTACCCTGACATAAGAAATTCTTTCATATGTCTGTTATCCCACCCTGTCTACTGTTTTTTTCAAGAATTTTTATTTTGTCTTACATCAAGTATAAGTTGAATAATTTATCAATTATAAATTATGAAAATTAAGTATAAATTAAATAATGCATAAATACATACATTTTCGAAATTCATTTTCGACTGCTTTCCGGTCAATAATGTGAATATAATATAGTCAATTAGTATCAACAATTATCTTTTTATTGAAAATATGAAAACCATCAATACTGCCAACAACAGTATAATATGAACAATTATTAAACAGTAGGACATTATTGTGATTAAAGTATAGCTTGCACATGGGATGGGGTGTGCTGAACCTTTTTTGGAAATATGAGGTAAAAACCACTCTAATTTAGCTGAATTATTTATTTGACATGTATTATTGATGGTGTACATCTAAAAAATAATAAGGCAGGCCTTTACGCTTTGCCAGAGAGAAAGAGATGTTAAAATGATGATAAGACAACGAGTTTAGTAGACTAATTGAATATCTTTATTAGGTGTATCTATTTGCCATAGACAATAGACTGTTATTTGATTATAAGTGATAACTATTTAAAATTATACCATTAAGTGGTACGTTTAACCGATCTGTGCCTTGTGAATAGTTTTTTTTAATTGCAGAAGAAAATCATGCCATTAATTGTAATTTGTAATATTGGAAATGTTGTTTCTTCTTGTTATAATACGTATGACGTTGTTGAAGTATTGGCTAAAATATGGATTGTTAAAACGAATTAGTACTGGTTAAGGAGTACTTGACAGGATTCTGTGAGACATTATACCTTGCGTCAGGAGTTTTAAATGCTCCCATAACAAATTATGTCGCTTTGCCGCGGTGGAGTTGAATCCAATTTAAAATGCAAAATTTTCCAGCCCAGATTCCGACAGTTTGGGGAAGCGTACCAAGCCGCAAAAAGGAGGAAATAATTCTCTAGGGCACAGGTTTTTGACTTACAAAACTTTGTCTTTCTAAATATACGATAAAAATCATGATACATTTTTTCAATACATTTCCACTTCAAAAAACCCTAAATTTTTCCTATAAAGGATTTTATTTTCGAAAATGTTGGAAACCTGTGCTCTCGAACAATATGAGCATATTTTAAAAGTGTTTATTTCATTACTCTACACTAACCGTTTTCCTTGAATCTGGGCTGGAAATCATGTCCTCCTTAAAGGAAAGCACAATTTCCACTGAAGATTTACTTACAAAATATTTAGACAGTGGCTTTGGCACTGCACATAAGTTAATGAACTTCAGTTATATTGCAAAAACGCAAAAGATCTCAGACTATTCTGATTCTGATTGATTGTCATTTTGTACGTAATCAAATCAATCTTATGCAATCTTACCTGCATAAGGATAAGTACTGATACTATTAATTTATTGAGCATAATTTGCACCGATGACACCAAAAAGTTTTCTCTTTAGTTTATAATACATTGCCAATCAAAATGTGCAGCATATTGTTAGCAAAGTCAGCATTTAATGTTCTTGTATCTGTGATGCTAATGTAGGGGTGTGCTGTATGATAACGTACTAGTAATGTTGCAATTTTGATATCATACTCGTATGGGAGACAATGAAAAATAAACGCATTATATACTATAAAATAATAACTACGAAAATAGAAAAATGGCTATGCTATTCCGTGAGAGTTTAATAAGGAAATACTGGTCTTAGTTCGAATAATTAATAATCTTAATTTTGCGAGCCTTTTTTCAATACTGCTCTATCTTCGAGGTTACAACAAAATACGAACTGCCGCGAAGACGTTGAAGTAAAATTAATGGTTTATGCGCTTGGAACGTTGCATTACAACCTTTTAGAACTAATCTTTGTGTAGAGACATTGAGGAAAAAACAGCTGTGCTGCCTTGGGCTGCAGCGAATCGCGAGTCTGATTCTAAGTTGCAGGGTTCGCGTTCGGGGTTCAATCCTTACCAAGTTTAACACTACATACAGCTTACTGGGTCGGTTGTACATGGCTCTGTGCTAAGTACGGTGTACATACACTGGAACATCTACTGATGGTTCATAATCAGTTAAATTCGCTCCTTCTATGAATTCCTTTATTTATTTCATCTCCAATCTCCTCAAAAGCATGGCCTAGTAACTGCCCGATGTAGGCGCTTTAGCACATGTAATGGGTAGCCGTAGTCCTTTAAGGTAATGGTATTCTTAAACATTAGATCTCTCTTTTACTTTTCCAGCAAAAAATCCCATTGGCTCGCGTACATTTCCAATTCGATCACCAAATTCGAAACCCCATCTACTTAAATCCTAAATTCCGCCCGACTACAACAACTATACGTAGTTGACTTCTGTAAGAACTCGGTGGTTAAAAGCGTGTGGGGGAAAACTGGCCCTACAATACCTATCAAAGCAAAATTCAAATCCAAAAAGAAGTTCAAATTATTATAAGGGTGAAATAGAACTCGACTTTGACTTTCCTTTATTTTGAAATAATATTAAACATTGCCAAATGTTGTTCGATTGTCTATGCTATTTGCTGTAAAGCCTGATGCAGTTTATGAAAATTTTGTAATATCACAGTTACGGGATTTTTGCAAATTGACTTTTTTATTTTTATGACGCAGAAATACACAGCATTTTTTATGGCTTCAACTTTATAATAATATATTCAGGCAAAGCATTTCCAAATAATATTTATTCTGTCGTTTGAAAGAATGTTTTACTGCACTTTGAGATTTCAACTGGTGCCTGATACCTATTTAAAATTCCTTATTATTGTCCAGTGTAAAGTATTTAACTGTAAATTATAAGTATTGTAACTTTATGTAATGTAAGGAACTATATGCAGTATTGACAGTATGCAACGCGTATACCTTTACTGAATTCGATAATAATGAAAAACATGTTTTTTGTCTTGAAAGTTTGTATTCAGAATTCTGGTATTTGTTTCTCTATTGTGGCCTTTAAGTTAAGAGGGGATTGGTCCATTTTGACCATTTTGCCTTTCTTTTTACGTTAAAAACACCACAAATAAATGGAGAAATTAATAAATATAAAATTAATTAGAGTCGAAATGCTAGTACCTAGTGCAGTGGTGTAAATGATTATGATCAGTTGACTGTTATTGTGTATTCACATGTCAGGTGCTGCTGATATAATATTGACAAAATGTTGAATATTTTGGAACATAGTTGAGGTTTTTGAATTTCAGCTGTATTTAACTTGGAGAAATGTTTTTCCATGAATTCTATTCCAGTGTTCAGGATTAAGAATTTTGCTTATCAAGTATACTATGCAACTCTTGACATAGAATGTGATGTCAATTATTAGCCTATGAACATAATGTATTATATATTACCATATATAATATGATTCTCCTACAATTGAAAAATGACAATTAGTATCATACGTAATTGCCTGCTATGATAATAAATAGCTAGATTTTATAATTTGTTAGTCAGGTAAGCCATTGGACCGGTTTTCTAGTAACCTTACGCAATGGCTTTATTATAACGTTTTAATGCATATCAATTATAATTTCTGGGAATACTTTCACCTGATACTATTCACAATAAAATAAAATAGCATCCATTCTCACTCAATAACAAATCACAAAACACGGGCATTTTAATGAGCAACGTAAATTATGAACTACAGTCTACAAAAACAATATAATACAGAGATCCACAATTCTCTACTATTAGTGACAATAGGTACCGATGTGAATGGGATTTGTGTACGTATTTGGGTATTGAATGAACATTAAATTACTAGGGAATCGTGTATGTATGCGTTTTGTCTCGACCTACATGTACCTAATAATTGTATGGATAGTACCTATGCGCTATCAGCATCAGCTTTCGTCCATAATGTTTTTTGAGTTCTTCTAAGTTGTCGAGAGCTATACATTAATTCTGATTATCCGTGGTTGGATTGTAAGTTGCCTTTGATAGAAACCCGTTCATACATGCCAATTAGTTGTATTAGTAATGTTATTAGTTTAAATACTTAGTATTAATTATAACTGTGTCCCATTTCTACGTATTGATGCTGTAAAATATTGTAGACCAAAAATGTACTTTACCGCATTCCTTTTGTGCAACATTCTATTAATAACACCGATACGCATAAAAGGCATTTTTTATGGTAAAATGTTAATTTTTTATTTAATTTAATGCAATGTCTTGTCATTTCCTTTGTATGTATTAGTTGACGAAACAAATCCTTAGTATATGCATTTATTTATTCATAGACATCATAGATGATGGTATTATTATTATCCTTATAATGTAGTGTGCTATTTCACTGATACAATATCATTTGTTCTGACTTATTTATTTCAGAATTTTTGTATTCTAAATACCACGTTTAAAATAATAGTGATGACAGGCTGTATTGAAATAGTAAACCTACTACTGACTGTAGAGTCAATATATAACTATAATATTATGAGTAAAAGCGTAGTAGTTGGGAATAATGCAATGATTTGTCCACATTATAGTTAAGAGAAACAATTTTAACTTGATAGTACATTATATTCCATTATTACGACTTTCATCACTGTAAAATAGACTAATAACAGTAGTACTATTTATCTTGTCGTATTTGCTTATTGCTATCTTACAGTTTACATTGGAGTAAACGGTATAATATCAAAAAGCAAAAACAATAAACTATTAATATGTTAAGCAGATGGAAATTACCTCCAAGTAGTATTTATTGTATAATATTATAGTTACTTTACTACATACAGATATGTAGCAAAACATGCCACTGTAATAATTGAGGGAATAATTAGTCCACTTATGTGATCGACAAACAGAACCTAATAAATAACCAAAATATTAAGACTTTTCTATGCATTATTACTCGGAAAAAGGCTTTATTTTGTCATAAGTGCATATATACAATATATTATAGTAGTGTGCCTACGTACATATGATATGAAAAGCTAATGCATCAAGTTTAAAGTTTAGTGAAGTACTTGACATTGCTCTACAAATGTATGTGTTGATTTCAGACTAAATTCTTAACTACCTATATAGGCAGTAAACAATGTGAATGTTTATGACACGTAAAGCTTACAAGGATCATTACAAATGAAGGTTTATCGCCATATTGTTATCATGTAATAATACCCTGATATGTTGAAACTTTGAAAGATTTAATGGCCTAGCTTAATAGATTTGTTTAAAACTCCGTCGCTACAATGCCTACAATGTTAATTTTATAATGAATTAGATAAAACGCCTATGAATCATCGAGTGAGACTTTGTGACTCAGGAGTTGCAACGGCAGGCAGATCGAATTACTATCAAAGCGTGCTAACTCAGAGCTTAAGAAAAACAGTGGAAAATTTTCAATCGTTTATATTTTTTGTAAAGAACAGCATTTAAACAATTCTGAGCATCCATTCTTGCATATTCCACAATTACAAAACATGTCGTTTAGCATTTTGGATTCGTTTGAAAACAATTTTGTTAAAAATAACTCGATGGTTCATCTAAAATTACAAAACTGTCATTGTAGGTAGGTAGGATACATGCGTGTATGTTTAATACACTACTATATTGAATCCTTTTGGACTTTCACAATGACTTTTCGTGGTTGCATATTAACGTAAATTGATGTTTTCTTCTATTTGCTTACCAGTTCACGTTTACAGTATTTGCTACATGTTGCACTTGCTATATTATTGCATACTTAAGAAGAGAATGGTAGGCAAAAATAATAAGACTTTATTGTTTATTACATTATTACTGAAAATGCTGGCTGTAAAAATAATGTTCGTAAGTGTATAATGAGTCAGGGTTGAACAGAACTTAAGTTTCCTTCTGAACTACAAGAATGATAATGTTAGAATCATATAGGATAGTTTAATTTAAAAGTTATATGAAGATACTGGATTGGAAGCTAAGCGGTTGAATGCTTTGTGAAACCTGCAAGTTGAGTTTTCTTCCATTCCTGCAACGTAACAGGAGTACTTTGATAATATTTATATTGTAATATAATCTACAACGTGGAGTTTTTGTGTTTTTATTCTCAATTATAAAAGGGCAGTGCAAGTAGTATCTATTTATCAGTAGCATATTATATTAATCATACCCACTCCACAGTCCCGAAAGATAATAGTAGTGTATTAATTATCTATATTTACGGATTGAACAATGGTATTCACGTAATGCCGTCATGACGGATTTAGGTACTCTCACACTCTCAGTAGCATGTGTAGATTAGCTGCCTGCCTGCGATGTTAGCTTGGATAGAATTAAGTCTGTATGTCATGTCTGTATATTAGCACGATATTTTCACGATAACATTATCATTGGCTCACAGATTCACAAACATAGAACATTTAGGATATCTGATGTATGCAACCCAACCAAGTGACCTTGATAACCACTCTTCTCTCGTTGCTTCATGGGTTTCCTCCCGGCTTCATATTCATAATTCATCATTTTATAGGATGAAAATAAACAACAAAACCAGAAGGGGACCATTTCTATGCTTGATTAGTAATAACTAGCACTAATTATTATTTACATTATATGAGATTACATGTGAGTAGTCTACTTAGATTGATACTATGAGAATTATGAGATTACAATGAGAAATAGACTTTTTCCTATAGTTGTCATTCTAAGATGAGTGGATGAAATAGAAGTCTTAGTTTCAAATTTTTTCCTGTAGATAGATCTATTTTCTAAGGACTTTGGGAACTCATCCAAATCTACGAAATTACTTTGGATTTGAGAGTTGGCAACCATTTTTGAAGATATTTTAAACAAATTACTTAATCTGGTGTTTTGCTACTCTGGGAGAGAAGTTAAATCAGG
>JAAAYG020023845.1:0-13854 GCA_009936455.2 Tomocerus minor | reverse complement strand
CCTCAAGCCAATTAATTACCAGTCATAAATGATTGTAAATGAATATTCAGAGTGAAATGTAATGTCTGTGCGCATATACATCAAATACACAGATCTATTCATTTCATTATTCTTCAGATGATATCTTTGTCAGGGCATTGTTATTGTTATGTTTTCATTCTTTGTGATTAGGTATAGGTAAATATCATTGTATTTATAAGGTAACTCAATGAGAAACTGCACAGGTACCTACATTATAAAATGTGAAATAGAAGTAGCGTAAATTATAATATGCGCAATTTTTGATGCTAATTATTTTACAGTGATACACTGTAACATTTGATTGAAGCTGACATATAAAAGGCTACAACGACTGGCAGTTTACTTTAATGCGAACATGAATTGAGAACGAAAAGGATTTCAATTAATTTCTTTGCATTTTATGTACTAGTATTGTTACATTATTGCAGTAGTGGTTGCTGGATCTCTGTTGTTTGACCTCGTTTTCCGTCATCATCACTATTGTGTTTAGGTTTCAATTTTCCATTCATTTAAAGCTAGTTGAAAAGAGAGGAACGTGAGTAGTTTGAATATTGTGACGTTTACAGTAACATTCTATGTATCTGATCAAATTCCATTTTAACATCCATGTAGGTACGTAAATTTTTTTAGGCAAATGTAATTGTAGTAGCTATTGAACTTGTGTGTGTAGAAAAGGAAACTGTTTTAATAGTCTTGCATGAAAAGAGGCAGAAATCCCTGGATGACGTTATCTATCTTTTGATATGTCTAGTGGGAGAGAGCAAGTGAATAAGAGCCGTTTTCTGGTAGAAACATATGTTTACATTTCCTGGAGCTAATACTCACTCCTATAATAATATTATATACAATGATATATGAATGTGAATAGATGTAATAATAAATATATCATTTTATGAAAGAGTTTAGAGAAAGAGTCATGAATAATTACATGAGAGTAATAGTGTGTAGATAGACGGGAACAGACTGCTAATACTAATCTTTATTATCTTTTATGTTAGCCATGTTCTATATATGTGTGCTATCAAATTTTGTGGAGACTGAGTCACACGTAAGGCTATTTCAGTTCATTATTCAGGATTCCATGTGGACTATAGGTCGAGAATATCTTTTCCTTGAATGCGATTACCGATTGTATATGCTACGGTGTGGTTGTAGGATAATAATATGACTGATAATGTGATAATAATAGCTTGTCTACATCGATCACGTTCCATTTCGATTTTGCAAGATGATAAGTTTGTTTGTTTGGGTTCATTGCAACCCAGGTCGGCTACGCGGCTCTTGGCTCCTTGTTGATTTCCATTTTCCATCCAGGTTGACTAGTGTGTAATAATAAAGTTAATAATATTATTGGGGAGTGGAGGATATTTAGCTACGTGGACTCCCTCCTTCCCTGTCGAGCCATGTTAATCAATTGTTCTAGGGAATTATGGATTGTGTTTAATATTCCTTTGTATAAAGTTAGTCTTAAGTTGGGGGACGGAGGTTGTTCGAATCCAATCCAACTACTTAATATTCCTACGTGACATTTTCTATGCATAAAGAGTAAAGAGGGTCGCCTTTTAACTGAACTACACTACTCCTCTTTCTCTTCCTTTCAACTAAGTACAAGAGCCGAAATACACGTAAATCCATCTTCCATGTTTCAACCACTACATTAATCCTAACTATGCACTGTCGTAAGGAGGAAATACGGTGCTAGCTATCTTTAAGGCGGAAATATTACAGTCGGATTAGTTTGGCAGTTTCTATTATGTAAATTCACTTATGAATAATAGCACTAAGTTTTCTCACAACGGATACAACTTAGTTCTCTTTTCTCCGCTAATACAATGCACTATAAAGGAAAAGCATATGTTTATCTACGTTCTATAGAGGAGCTCTATCTATCTTGCTTTGCTTATAAACAGTAGCTCTTTCTTTATACACTTGATCTACACTATTAGCGATATATTCTGGAAAGAACTCATGGGCATAGATCCAAATTACAAAACAACTATTGTTTCTAAACACTTGTAAGATTTTAAAATGGGATTTTCAAAGCTAAATTCGTTAAACCGGGATTTTATCTCATTTTAACCGAAATTACTGTGTACATATCCAATCCAACATAAGTATCCAAGATTATTGTCCTATAAATTGACAATGTCTGTTAAGAACACTCGGTGTAAGGAGATAAGGATTGATCGGAATGATTGTGAAATTGTGTGAACGTAATAGTAATGTACTTGTGTTATTTGTGTTAACAGAATATCGGCGGAACTGGAGGAAGTAAAGAGAAGCGGAAAATGTCCGTGGCTGGTGGGGAATGCGGAGAGGCGTTGATGGGCGATGGAAAGGAAGTTATTGTTGCTGGAAGGAAATTAGCGGAAGGCTCTAGTAGTAAAGAAGAGGGGAAAAGAGAGCCAGTGGGGCTTGGAAGCGATCAGGAGATTGTTGAAGTGGAAATTTTGACTCCGCAGGATCATGAAGCTATTTCGCAGATGGAAAGACTGGACAATGTTGTCTGCGTCAGTTGCGGATCTTCCATTTACAAAGATTCCAAAAAAGAAGCTCAGGTGAGTGAGAGCCTCTTGGCTAAATTGACCACTGGAGGAGTACCTTGGTTTTGTGACGAATGTTCTGTTTGCTCTACCTGTGGTGATAGTTGGCATGGGGTGCATGTAAGTTGTGGTCGACATTCATGTGTCCTAACTATCTATGTATTTACCCTACCGATGTACCTTTTATATATCCGGGTTTCGTTTTTTCAGTGCTAATAATAGCTTTATGGGGGGATTTATCAATTGGTGTGGGCAATAGTAGGCCTTAATACATAGAGTGTTGCTTAATAGCTCTGTTATTTGATGAAAATCACCATCTTTCTCAATTTAAATCTGATTCAATGGGATTTTCAAATGTTTTTAGGATTTCTAATGCAGATAATGCTGGAATTTTATCAAATTACAATATTATTAGATTTTTGTGTCAGCTTTAGTGTGCTTTATGGCGTTTTTGTTTCGGCTATTGTTTTTTTTACCTTGGTGCGATTTAACAGTTGATTAGGTATGTATGAACATAATGGAGAAAAGTGTGTTAGTTTTGATGGATACTTAGTATCGTTTTTGTGTTAGGCTTTTAATCCCATTGAGTGTATTTGTTAGATGTTTTAGAGCAGAGCCCAAGGGGAGTGAGTGTATGGGATGGGATTAGAATTTAGAGAGTAATTGATTTGGTTTGTTGATTGGTATTGCAGAACATGCTACGTTGTGATGACTGCGGCAAATCAGTTCATCTGGAATGCATGTCAGGGAGGAAAGCGGAGAGTTCAGAGGTTCTGAAATGCGTATCATGTAATGGAGGCTCACTGTCCCGGATTTCGGGGAGAAAGGAATTACATGGAAGTATTGTTTCAAGAAGTTCAATATCTGCTGGTTCTCGCTGTCAGTCTCTGCCAAAGAAACGTGGAAGGCCTTCAAAGAAAAGCTCGTCGCTCGTTGCAAGAAGAATTTCTAGTCAATCCCAGTCTTTTACCAATAAAAATACAACTGATAATACAATTAGTAGCACAGGTCAAGATACTAACATGTTAGAGCTAACCCATCGAGATGTTCAGGAGGAGGACGAAGAGTATTTCTCGCTGTCGGAGACGGAGCAGGAAGATGAGAAACCTCAGAGAGTGACAATGTATGATTCGCTTAAAATCCCAAAGAGTGACGAGAGTTTACCGATTGTACCTGCTGAGAGGAGTCAGAAGGTTGACATTGGAAAGAGTCAACTAGCCTTGTGCACTTCAGACTCGAGTGTAGCAATAAATGATAACTTGTTGGGGAAACAAAGTGATTCGGGTGCAAGTGAGACAGATGGGGATTTAGATGCTAACGGGATGCCAAAGCCAGCAAAAGGGCTTATTGATGCTCTGAGTCGGTTTTTTACTCCTACTGGCAAAAGGCGATCGTGCACTGTGAAGAAGGATCCGAACGACAAATCGGGTTCTGGTGAAGGATCATCACACGAAGGGGATTCCGTTGAGAAGGATAAAGGTTCACTGAGCGACTCAAGTCTAAGTTTGCCATCAAAAGACATGATCTCTGGCAAGAAGCCTGCAAGTGTCAAATCCAGAAAGACTTTTTCTGCTCCTCCAACAATTTCGGAATCTATTTCACTGGAAGTCTCCCCCGCGGCTCTCAGTCTTGATTCCAATATCCCTGTTTCTGTTCCCAATCCTATTATTCCCCCATCGACCACTTTACAGAAAGTACCCAATCCCCTCCAATGTACCACAATACAGAAAGTTCCCAATCCCCTTCAAAGTAACATTGCTCAGAAGGTTCCTAATCCCCTTCTTAATAACAACACGGCCACACAGAAGATTAAAATTAAAAAGGAAAAGGAGTCCTCCCCACCTTCCTCTGCTTCCTCAAATGCTGGGAGCGTCAAATCTCTTCGTGTGCCAAGTCCTGTAAATATCTCTGCGAGCAAAATGTCTAAAGCTAGAACTACTGTTGTGTCTACTACCTCTCAAGATGATAGTACTACTGTGAAGTCAACGAGCAAGAAATCTTTCAAGAGAAGAAGTGATAGTTCCGACAAGAAATCTAATGTAGTTGTTAATCCCTCTTCACCCTTGCCTGCCACAAGCGATAAGTTATTGGCTACAAAAATCTTGTCCGGAAATAAGAAAAAAGGGAGACCTCCAAAGTCAATGTTGTCATCGTCTAATCAAAGCCAAATCACAGATTACTTTTCTACCGGTGGAGAGAGTGGTTCCGAGACAATTAAGAAAAGAGGACGCCCTCCCAAGAGGAAAAATGCCGAGGATTCCTCTCCTGACAAAGTCAATAAAGAACCCACGGTCACTCCAGCCGTTGTTCCTGTGTCTGCTGAGGAACCAACGAAAGAGAAAATTAAAAAGTCACCATTGCCTAAGAAGAAACAGAAATTGTCATCTAGCTTGAGGCAGGATGATGAAACGCATTCAGAAGACGGAGCGAGTAAGTCATTGAAAACCAGTGAATCGTCGGCTAAAGAAAAGAGGGGTCGACCACGGAAAGTTAAAAATGATGATGCTGCAGCAGATGCTGATGATGAAGATGAAGAAACAGAAGCCGTGTCACCGAAAACCAAAGCTAAAAAGGATAAGACACCGAGAAAAACATCCGTGAGTCCAAAAAGAGGGGCTAACTCGGCTAGTCCTAAGAGAGCCAGGAAAGTGACTCCGAAGAAAACTCCCGCGAAAAAAGCATCTGTTTCCCCGAGTCCTCCGAGAAAGAAAATTCCTCCTGCTGTGGTCGTCAGAGAATCTCCACCACCAGTGCCGGTGACACCTTCAAAAGCCATCACAACCAAGAAAGAAGTGAAAGTTAAACAGAAAGTAGTTACAAAGACAGAGAGATCTGTGAAATTAACTCAGGTGGATGCTAAGAAAGTAGCCGCTTTGGTTAAAGAAAGTGCAGCGAAATGTGCTGTTGAGTTACATCAAATATCCAGGAGAAAGAGTTCATCTCCAGTCAAGATAAAGAGTCCTAGTCCTGCTCCCAAGATTATGAAATCACCGAAAAAGCCTATTAGTGTGCCTGCTGTTTCTCCAATAATCCCAACTGTTTCTCCAACTAAATCTCCGAAAACATCACCTAATACGCCTGCAGCGTCGACAAGGAGGAAAAGAGCCGCAGCTCAAATGAAGAAAGAGTTACAGCTTCAAGCCATAAGTGCGTCCGTTAATGAAATAGAAAAAGTTAAAATCACTCCTCCGAGTTCTAAGAAAACTATTATATCCAAATTAACCCCGGAAAATCTAAAGAGCACACTAGGAAAGAAAATCAAAGGGAAATTAAGAACTCCTACACTCTCTGGAACTAATACACCACTGTCGAGCATATCAGTGAAATCGGGGAAATCCCTAAGTTTTGGTGGCTCTGTTGACATTTCTAGTGCCAGAGTGAAAGTTAAAGTTAAGAAAGAGAAAGACATTAAACGGGAGAAAGACAATAACAAGTTAAAAAAGAGAGGGGAGAAGTTGGCGATTAAGAAGGAGGTGGCTAGTGGACTTAGTGCTAAGGGCTCTTCACTAAAACTTACGAAAAAAACTATCAAGAAAGAGAAAGAAAAAGTTTTACAACCCAAAGCAAAGAACGCACCTCAAGCTGGAGAGCTTAGTGATGATAACGATAATTGGTCGGATGAAGACAGCCACACCGAAGACAGTGCCCGTAAAGGTAAAACTCAATTCATCAGCTCACAGACTTTAATTAATCCTTTCGCTCATAAAATTTATCACCCTTTTATTGAGTCTTTATATACTCTTCCATTGACTTCCTAGATTACTTTACACTCTGTGTAAACTCTGTAAAATCAAATGTATTTTCGTATAATAAACCTAATCTTTTCCTTCCCCTTGCAGTTGCCGCAATTTTGGCCGGTGTCACTTTACCTGAAGGGGTGACACAGACTGATCTAGAACTTTTTAAACTGGCTCAAGTTAAAGCTAATGAGGTAAGTCTCTTTCAACTTGTTATAATCACTTAAGAATTCATGAGATTTTAGGAGAAACTAATTATCTATGTTTTTATGGCTGTTTAGATGATGGGAATTTCTAATAATGAGGATAACAATGAGAATCATCCTACCCCTGTAAATGGACTGCTACCCAAAACTCCTGCTAATCAAGTTAGATGTCCCCAAGCTATTGAATTCGGGAAATATGAGATCGAAACGTGGTACTCTTCTCCGTATCCTCAAGAGTATGCTAGGTATTTAAATATTTGATGCAAGGTTTTGGTTTAAAGAGGTTCCCCTGATTGATCAATGTTTTAATCCAATCCATTTTCTCTTTAGGCTAAACAAATTGTTTCTGTGCGAATTCTGCCTAAAATACACGAAATCAAAAGCTATCCTGCAGAGACATCTCAACAAATGTCAATTACGTTATCCTCCAGGAACCGAAATTTATCGCAGTGACGATATATCTGTTTTTGAGGTGAGCCTAAAATATACAACAACAATGTTTATCAATGAAAATTTTCATTAATTTTCATTAGTGAAAGTAATGAAAATTACTTTTATCACCGATCAAGCACATGACTGTAATCTTCGTGATTGTTCCTTTGTGTGTAGGTGGATGGCAATAACAACAAAATGTACTGTCAAAACCTTTGTCTGTTAGCCAAATTGTTTTTGGACCACAAGACACTTTACTACGATGTAGAGCCTTTCTTATTTTATGTGCTCACCAAAAATGATGTCTACGTAAGTGAAAATATTGCCAATATCCTGTCATATATGCTTATGAATTCATATTTTATTGAAAAAGTATTGCAATTGTGTAAATTTTTCTTATAGGGCTGTCACCTCATCGGTTACTTCTCCAAGGAAAAGTTATGTCAACAAAAGTACAATGTGTCATGCATAATGACACTGCCACAATACCAACGCCAAGGCTTTGGACGATTTTTAATCGCATTCAGTAAGATATTTATTACATATATATTTTATAGTATGTCATATTTGGAGGTACAGCAGTTGCATGTGATAATAGCTTTTATATATGTAACAATATTTTTTAATACTTTTTAATGTTTAGGTTACCTGCTAAGCAAAGTGGAAGGCCAACTAGGTACACCCGAGAAACCTTTATCGGAATTGGGTAAAGTTTCGTATCACGCATACTGGAAATCTTGCGTCCTAGATTATTTGCATAAAGTGGGCAAAGTACCTTCCCTTACAATTGATGTGAGTTGCATTAAATCATTACTTGAATGTCAATTTGAATTATTAGGAGCAACATTAACATAATATTTAAATTCGTTTTACAGCAAATAAGTCAAACCACCGGGATGTGTGGACAAGACATTGCGACCGCACTACAACTATTAAACTTTGTTAAACGTATACCTGATCCCAATAATACTAAAGGTTACAAAATAGCTATTAGTGTTGACTGGAACCAAGTGAATACACATGCTGAGCGTACGGCTGCACGCACGGGAACTATTCGTTTAGATAAGGAAGCATTACGCTGGAAGCCGCTTGTGTACAATAACGTAGAGGATGAGAATCCAAATAGTAGTAGTTCTGCTGACGGGTCACCAAATGAACCTTCAGACGTAACAAAGACAGCCTCACCTATCCGAAAGACACCAGTTGCTGCTGCTGTGTCTTCGCTGGACAAAAAGGCTGCAGATGTTGTCAAATCCCCAGAAAAGCTGAAAAGAAAGTCGAGACCAGACAAATTAACTATTGTGAGAATCGAGAAGAAAGACGGTAAAAGCATTAAGAGGGAAATTATTGGTAAAATCAACACGTCAGAGCCCGGTGATAAAAGAAAAGGTAAATCCAGGAAAGAAATTAAGAAGGAAAGAGAGACCATTCTCATTCCACAGACAATCATGAAGGAAGAAAAAGAAAGTTCCGAAGAGGAAGAGGATGAGGATAAGGAGAGCGAAGATGAAGATTCAGAAAATGACGAGCTGACCACTGGGAGTGGCAGTGAAAATGAACCAGATAATGACGATGACGACAGAGATCATGGAGACGCTGCAGATGGTGACAATGATGATGACGATGATGACAGTGACGATGATAGCAAGCAAGTTAGTAAATCTAAAAAGCAAAAGCCAAAGTCAGCAAGGAAATCTTCATCTAAATCTTCCTCTGTCAAGAAGCGTAGTGAAATTTCTCCATTAGTCGAGCCTGTTAAAATTGCAACAACACTTGTTAATGGATCCTTATTGTCTGCTGGGAAAAGAAGTCGAAAACGCAAGCCAACAATAGACTCTTTTGATGACGACGATCAAGATGACAAATTCAAAGATAGAATGCTGGGTAAAGTGCTGAAAGCCAGAGCAAAGAAAGTGGCCAACTTAGAAGAGGAAGAAAATGCTCATGCTCGGACACAAGTTGTAGTCGTGGATTCAAAGCGCTCCCGCCGTCAAAGCGCAAACAAAGACGAGAAACCCACCACAGAGACAAAGATTCCTGTAGTGACTGAGATTGAGCAAGTAGATGTAAGTGTAACTGATGAGGTTGAGAATACTGTCAGTTCACCAGTTGAAAATCGACGCGCTTCGAAAGTGCAACAACAACCGTCCCCGGTGCAGGAGAAGGCAGCACCTACGATTGTTGTTAGACGATTGGAAACTGCTAGTGAAAATGAAGATGGAAAGAAGGAGAAAACTCCTGGGAGTGGGAAAGAAGGGGAAAAGGATGAGAAAGAGAAGGAAAAAGTTGATCCTGAGAAACAGAAAAAAGATCGAGCGGAAAGATACAATCGTCGTTTATCAAAAAGAGTTTTAGATGGTCCTGAAGAGGAAGATGATTTAACGAATTGTATTGCAAAGAAAATGGCATCATTTGCTCATTCACAACTCCAAGTGGATTCTCCTATGAGTGTTGGATCCATGATGAAAAAGAAGAGGAAAGAAGATTCGAACCCTGCGTCTGTGAGTAGTGGCAGTGGGACGAATCCGGTTGTCAAGAAAAGTAAGAAAATGAGAAGATTTAAAGGGTATAAGTATTGGGGAGCTCCACCTTCAAGTGCAAAAAGGAAGAAAAAGCCCGTGGCAATCGTGGCTCCTAGCTCATCCGTAATGCTTGCCCAAGCACAGGAGTTAATTGCAATGGATACGAATGGATCTGTGGACCACAACGAGCCGAATCCAAAAATGGACGTGGATTTTGAAAAGGAGAAGCTTAATGGGAATGCTAATGACTTGACTTCTGACTTCGAGTGTAATAATAAGAGTGGATGCTCCATCCCTTCCACTAAAGACCTGCCGAAAATGGACGATGACTTTTTCGATCAGGATTTTAGTGAGCTTGATAATGGAGGCTTGTCAAATAAAAATGACAGCATTGATGGCGCCTTTTCACTGGCTAATAATATATGTGGCAACAACAGTTCTGGCAATAATCCAAGTGGTGGATCCATATTAGATGGAATGGATGAAATGCCCAACAGTATGGAAGCAAACATTGAACTGGAAAATGATAATGACTTCCGTTCGGATTTTGATGAGTTTCGAGGAGATCCAGAAAGACAAAAGGAGCCTGACTCAGAAAGTCTTCGAGTAATCCCGAGTGGTCCTTCCAGTTGTAATACCGTTTATGACGACTCTGATTTAAGTAGTCAACTAAGTGTACCTCCTCCGACTGGTAGCAGTAATAATAGCAATGGGGGAATTTTTGATGGAGAAACTAATAACCGAAGCTCGTCATCTTGCAGCAGTGGTGGAAATCTACCTACATGTAATTCCCAACAGCAGCAGCAACAGCCAAGTCCACTGGCTCAACCCCAAAATCAAACTGCGACTACTACAAGAGCTCCGGTCTTAGTAATGCCTCCACAGCAATCTCAAACTCAACAACAGTCGACTGTTCAGCAGAATCCTCAAAATTATCAGCAGCCACAAACACAAATTCAACAACAACAGCAGCAGCAGCATCAAAATCATCGGAAAGGTATTACGCATTCATTGTAAAAATATTTCTAATTATGTACGTGGAATATGAAATTTTTTAAAAACAAAATCTAATTCCATACTTTATTGATGTTTTCTTGCAGTGACTCTGACACAGCCACAATCTAATCAAAATCATATAGCTTCTGGGGGATCCACACCCTCGCAATCATCTTGTCAAGTGGTGCAACAGCAGGAAATGCACAATATGGGTTACTCTAGTATGACTCCTCAGCATAATATGTCTGTTCAAGGTTACGGTCACGTTCACAGTAATCAATCCTGTCCTCCGGGAAGCGTTGAAGCTCTGGATCCTACTCAGGGAAATCTAGAGTCTCCTAATTCAATCGGAAGTGCCGGCTCAGTTGATAATCATTCTCATGGACCTGCATCTGTTGAGAATTATCATCACTCACAACACCACCATCAGCAGTTGTTCACGGAGTCTTGCAGCGGAGGGAGAATTCCTCATTCTCCGATGGTTATGTGCAATCCTCCAACTCCACAGCCTCCGCAGACCCAGCAGCAGATTCATATTAACAAACCACCAACACCACAACAGCAAAGTAAGCAAATACCCTTTGAAATTTTGCTTCTTATTAAGTAACTTTTAATTTTATACTTAAGTAGAAGTTAATTGTTTTTGAAATGTTTTCGGAGAATACGTTAATTACTTTCAAAATGTTCAAAGAATGCGTTAGTTATAATTGAAATTTTTCGGAGAATTCGTTAGCTATAATTGAAATTTTTCGGAGAATTCGTTAATTTCTTTCAAAATGTTGCTGAGAATCTGTTACGAGTTTGGAAATATGTTATTTGCAGATATCAACCACTAT
The DNA here is from genome assembly GCA_009936455.2 of Tomocerus minor. Classification (NCBI taxonomy): domain Eukaryota; kingdom Metazoa; phylum Arthropoda; class Collembola; order Entomobryomorpha; family Tomoceridae; genus Tomocerus; species Tomocerus minor. Next base: position 2,561 of record JAAAYG020023845.1, on the reverse strand, counting down.
GCTAATTCATCTCCGGCCACACCACAGAGTATGTCGATGCATCATGCGTCTCCTCCGACGATGCATCATCATAATATTTCTCAGCCGTCACCTCCAACGCCCCAAAGTTACCATCATCCATCTCCACCTGCCCAACAACAGCAACAACAACAGCAGCAATCACAACTGCTGCAGCAGAAACAAGTAGTAGTACAACAACAGCAGCAGCAACAACAGCAACAAAGTCTTCAACAGCAAATGTCTCCTCATGGAAGTACAAATAACATGGTATCTCAAGGCTCCAACTCTCCGCAGAATTTGACCCACTACCGACATCACCAACAACATCAACAGCAGCAGCAGATGTCACCGGGTAGAATGAGTATGACCAGCCAACCGTCTATGTCTCCTCATCCTACTCAACAAGTGCAAATCCCTCAAGGAGCTAACTCTCCTCAAAACATGAGCCATTACCATCTTCAACAGCAACAACAACAGTCCCAAGCGTTGAGTCAGCAGCAGCAACAAATGATGAATTACCAGCAACAACAGCAGCAACAACAACAGCAACAACATCAAACAAATGTAGCTCATCATTCGTCTCACTCCTCGCATATTAGCCATGCTACCAGCGTCATTCAGCAACGAACCATGACACCCTCTCCAATTATGTCGCCTGCTACTCAGACCCACGCTCATCATCACAACTCGCACAGTCAAGGACAGGGTAAAACATTTTCGCTAATCTTTAACACATGCTTCTAAGTGTGTTTATTAATTAGTTAGAAATTAAATCTTATTTTATGTAGGTATCTGCTAATAAGGATTAAGAATTTCTGACTGATTTGTCTTTTGTGTGATAGGGCATCAAATGGATGGCCGATATGGTCACGGTCACAACTCGATGGGTCACCCGACGCCGGCCAGTTCTCCATTTCCCGCGTACCATCAATCTTCTTCCCACTCTCAGTCTTCATCCCACGTCCATCATCCTCCCGTAGCTCCCTCACCTGCCCCTGTAGCTACTCAAGCCCATCATTCTTCCGGAACTCACAATCGCTCCCATTCTTCCTCCTCCTCAGCTGTGGCAGCGTCTACGGGAAATTCAGGAACATCTTCCGGAAACCCCGCTTGCAGTCTGACGAAATTACAGCAGTTGACAAGTGGAATAGAAAGGTGTCAATCGATTCCCCCTCCGGCGGTGAACTTGACACCCCCGCCCCAATCCCCTCATCATACTCTGACTCCTCCTCCTAACATGAGTATGAACATGAATTCAATGAATGTGAACATGCAAAGATCTCATGCGTCGTCCACTGCCTCAATAGCAGCTCATCATCACAACATCCACTATCACCAGAAATATTACTCCCATCAAGTGGTGCACTCGCAGCACCACTCTTCTCCAAGTTATCCACCTAGATCAGCCTCGGCTGCTCCGGCTCCAATCAGTGCGATAGCCAATCACAACCATGCTCTCAATTCAAATGCAAATACGGCCACTTCTTCTTTGTCACTCACACAAACTTCTTCCTCATCTTCGAAATCCAAGTCTTCACGAAGCAATTCTTCTGGAATGGGAAATAGTGCTGCTGCGGCGGCGGCCGCATGTGCTGCTGCTCAGACATCTCAACAACAAGCATCTTCACAATCTGGACAGTCGTCTGCTTCCTTACTGCCCCCAAATGCCCCGTTGGCCCACAATGTAAATATCATGCAATACGGGCATCATTACTCCCAGTTTGCGGCAGCTCAGTTTTATCCGGGATATTCTCATGCTATGCAAATGTTTGGACAAACTGGACACTCCCATGCTGGATCTGCATCCGCACAAGGACAATATCAAGACCCGAGATCCGGACAAACTAACGCATCTCTCTACTCTTATGGCCATTATTCAACGCATCCATCTCTGATGCCTCAGTTGAACCCAACTATGCGACGCTGATTCTTTCGTCGCCTATTTTTGGACTTTAAATTGTGATTTTCATCTTTGGACTTGGCTTCTGTGTTTTAAGATAATAGTTTTTAGTAGCTAATTATTATTATCGTCAATTTTCTCCTATTATATTCTATATATAGCTTATACTTACTGTTGATTTTCAACTTAAAATTAGTTTAGTACTGCACTTATATTATGTAGAGGGACTCTTATTTCTTTGTTTTTGTGATTTTAGCTTTTGAGCATCCGTTCTTGTTAAAAAGCTGACTGTTCTATATGTCAGATATCAAAAACTGAACACTATGATTTACTTGTTCTTTTGAGTATTAATACATTAATAAGGGTGTTATTTATACAATTAATTATGAATACCTACTAGTACATGCATTTACTATACTAAAAGTACTACTCACATCACTATGTATAAATTGAGTACATTATAGAATTCTAATCTGACTAACCACACATCGAAATGTTTATAACAAACTAACTATAAGGGAAAAGTACTATATACTATAATATATAGCCATTTCATGTTTGTGTACTACTATATTGTATTGTATTGTATTGTATATTTATTGGTCAAACATGGGTCCCGCCCGTTCAACAAAATTCCAGTTAAATCTCAAATTGGTTAATG